>JAOTRJ010000002.1:7648963-7659163 GCA_028564905.1 Leptodoras praelongus | reverse complement strand
ATTGGCCACCAGGCTGGTCCAATTTAGCCATGAAACCTCCCACACTAAAATGACAGGTGTTTCAGTTTCATTGTCTACATGCTCATTTGCATATCCTTTACATATTTATACTACACTAATGTTTACTGAAGCACTGGCAATATGGTTACTGTGTGTCTTGGAGTCCTTCTGAACTTTGACTGTCAAACATTCTTCTTATTTCTGCATGCAAACCCTAGCAGCCTCCATGAAAAGTGGTCTGTTATGTAATATGTTGCTTTCTCTACTGACATCCAACCATTTTTGTTGGAATAGTACTGCTTTGAACTAGCTTTTTGACTCAATAATGCAGAAGTCACAGTAGCAACTATCTATAACAAAATTTGTACTAAAAAAACATAGTACTGTATATTACAAGTGTCACATACTCTCATGACTGTGATACATAGTGAATACAATCAACATTATCATTAAAGAGTAATAAAAAGCTTGTTTAGTTCAGGGGTGTCAAACTCATCTCAGGTTATGGCCCACAGTCCACTTAGTCCATCGTCAAGTGGGTTGGATGAAAAAGCATAACACATAAACAAGTTCTCTTAAATGTGTTTATTTATTGGTATTTACCTGAAATTATGATGTATATTATGACATATTCAGGGGAAAAATCTGTATAATACTGTGGGGAACAATTCAACATAGTTTGCAAAATAATTTACAAATATTGCAAAAAGTTTGCATAAATATTTACCCCCATTGCTTTGAAACCTCTAAAGGCTCTTTCGCTCCAGAGGGACTTTTCTTAGTTCTTAGACCTAAGCCCCGTTTCTCACGTGTTCCCACTGCAGGAACTAGGAACAATTGTAGTTTTCATAATGCCATGTATGGGGACTTTTCTAGCTCCTTCTTCAGGGTAAGTACTTTTCTCCATGCATAGGGACTGAGTGACGTCAGTGTGCTGTGATTGGTCCAGACGCACTTACCTGTTGACCGCAGCCGCCATGATTAAATGTGCACACCGGTAGCCGTGTAAACAGAAGCTCTCACAAAATATGGAAATAAACACAACAGACAAATGGAGCAACAGTGAAACCCAGGCTTTACTGAGTCTGTATGTGATGGAGGAGATACACAGAGACTTTCAGTCGTCTAGGTAAAATGTAAAAATATTCACTATCATTTCATCTCAACTTGCTATGTTAGGCATTAGCAAAGCAACTCAAAAAACCTAAATTGTTAATTGGTATACATAAAAAAAAAACGTTTTTTTTTATATAACCTGTTATAATTGGTAACATGTAAAGGTTTGTGAGGAGATATTGTTTGCTGTACTTCTTTTTGCATGTACTTGTACTACTGAAATCACAAAAGACAAAGTACACACAAATAGTAAATGTTTGTAAACCTTTTAATTTCTGTGTCAGATGAACCCCGCAACACAATTATGAGAGATTATAAAGATTATATTAAGTTTTGTTTTTATTTGGGCTTTGCAGGGTTTACAGTATATAAAAGTGATGCTCCCTATGAAAAGTTTACCGATGTGGTTTACATCGCTGATTTTACACCCAATGAAACATACAACAAATAACGACGTTTTGAAACTCATAAGCGGTTCCATTAAGGGACACAATGTGAATCATCCTGCTGTCTCAGATCTGCATTATTATTTCTCAGCCACATGGTAAGATGATGCATCAGGCCGCACACACTTTTTGAGAGCAGCGCAGAGGGACAAGAATTAATATTGATTTTCTCCAAAGAAGGCTTTAAACAGAGAGACAAACTGAAACTTTTCTTTGGATATTCACAATTTTTAAAAATTTGTACGTCACCGACTGTTACGCTGCTTACGTCACTTTATCGTTTCTACTTCTAGTGCGAATGCAGATCAGAAATGACCCTGAAACGACTGTAGTTCTCAGCAGAGCTCCACAGGGGGCTTTGGGATCATTCAGCCAGAAGGGCATTAGTAAGGTCAGGCGCTGATGTCAGGTGAGGTGGCCTGGAATGCAGTCAGCATTCCCACTCATCCTAAAGAGGATGAATCAGTGGCTTCAGTGGGTTTGAAACCATGTGAGTTCTTCCACACCAACCTTGGCAAACCATGTCTTTAGGCTCCTAGCTTTGGGCATAGGAGTACTGTCATACTGGATCATAATTGAAGGGAAATCTTGAATCTACCGTATAAAATGACATTCTTCAATTTTGAGAAGACCCATATATATGTGTGTGATGGTCAGATATTCACAAACTTTTGCCTATGTATTGTATCTTAAGCACATTTTATCAGTAGGTGAGTTCATGGCCCAGCTTTTATTGCTCTGTTTCCACCATGTAGAAATAATCTCTTTCCCCCAAATATTTCAATGCAGTTTCAAACACAAGACAGATTTAATTTACAACGTGGATTTTAGATTAATTTGGTGGGACAGATTAGAAGCTTTATAGGGCTGGTCCCAGCACATGGGCCATATGTTTGACACTCTTGCTTTAGCACAAGGCCTTGGGTACCTTGTGCATCTTCTACCCCAAAATCCAATCCTGAAATATTTTAAATTGGCTACTCACCCTTGGGAGTCAACCTGACCTAAAGCCTTTTAAGTGTTAAAGGGACAGCAGGGCTGTGTGTAGGGTTGCTAATGGCTTTAAAAACTGCTTCACATAGACACAGAAACAGTGGAGTACATGATAATTCCCTACCAGGAGAGAAGCAAAAGCCCTGCCTGGTCTTGGAAGCACAAAACCACCACTCAAACAGCCTCAATTAGTAGTGCCTCATCAAGCAGGCCTTTCATCTTTCAAGGGAGTATGGCCCTGTGTGTGTGCATGTCTGTGTGTGAATGTTAGAGAGCCTTCCTACCATTCTGCAGTTATTATTAGAGTGACACCCTCTGATCCCCTACTCAGGCTTGTGCTGTCTTTAAAGCAGCTGTGTTCATGAGGGGAAGCAGAGCAGCAGGGGCACATAAAAGCTCCTGTTTGTTTCAGCTGGCCAGGAGAGCTGCCACCAAGGGATTATTTGTGTTTCTCAGACTGTGAGCATTGAATTTAGACTTAAACCAAATGCCTGCATGGCCCAGACTTGGTGGACAGAGCTGAGTGCCAAGCAGTTCTTGCAATTTACTGCTATCTAATATATAATGCTCACTAAGATGGACATAGATGTCCATAGAATCTTGAAGTGACTCTATATGTATCTTTATCTGTTCACTGCTCCAAATATTCATATCTACTTTATATCTGTAATCTGTATTCTTCTTATTTTATAGTCCTACCACTATGCCCTCAGAAACACTTGACAGAACCTCAAAGACATGTCCCAAAGTGTTTTTAATCCTGCTTGCACAGTTAACATTTTTGTTTGTACCAGCCTGCAGTATTTTGCATAAGACATTTAGTTGGTTCTGTTTCACAAAATACAACCACTGGCCTAATTTAAGCCACTGCTACCCTAACCAAACAGTTACATTTTTAGTCTACACTTTTTATTTAGAGTACTAAATCAGGTGTACAGTAGAAATATAGCACGTCTACTGTACTGTGTGCCACACTTCCCGGACTAATACTATAGAGACCCAGACATGATTCTGACTTTATTTTGACTCTGTCTTTGTATCTGTGTCACAGATGGCCGTAATATTTAACTGTCTCTGGGAATAATCATTTTGCTTGATGGTATTCATTTTGTGGGTTCATTAGCTAATGGCAACCTTTTTTTCAATAGTACTTTCCAAGGACTGTTGTTCCACAATGTATCCAAGAAGAAATTCAGCAGTCCAAACCAATTTCTGATCATTATCACGGCTGACTCGTTAGCATGTCAATTACTCAACAGTCTATCCAGACTGGCAACAGATTGCCTGTAGCTGGCTGACAATAGTACTCACAAAGCAAGCCCCTGCAGGGATGCCATATTTGAGAAGACCTGTATGTTTTTCAGTGCCTTCTCATGTGTTCATAGAGAATACACACAGGATACATTTGAAAGGAGGATGTGCTTCTGCTGGTATATGATTACAATTTGTAGAAAGGGCCACTTGCCACCTATAAAATAACAGTGAAATCTTCCCGGTGTTGGGCAAAATCAATAAGCCTTGGGTATTTTGTTACAATTTATGTTGCAGCTATTTTGTTCATGTCTAAACAGATTAACATTGGGCTTGTTGGGTGCAAGGGTCACAACATCAATCAAAACAAATAGCCACCAGATTCATTAGTTAAAAATGAATGTTGACCAAAAGGCATGATTCTCATTTAAAAGCACTCACCACTATTTCCAGGCAGCAATAAAGTGCATAGTTTTCACAATTAATGATCTGGTATTAACAAAATGCAACCATAATATAAGGCCAAATTATGTGGACACCTGAGCCATATGTGGGTTTTCCCAAGACTATACTACAAATTTGGTGGTACATGATTGCTTAGGACATTACAATTTCACATCACGAAAAACAGGGATAATAGTCAAAAACCCGTTTCAGCAGACAATGCCCTGGACATAATGTGAAGACACATGAAGACATAGTTTGCCATGGTCATTGTAGTAGAATTCAAGTAGGCTGCACTGACCCTGAGCTCTACTTCAATTCCAATGAAGTTGGTACGTTTTGTAAAACATAAATAAAAACAGAATACAATTATTTTCAAATCTTTTTCAACCCATATTGAATACACTACAAAGACAAGATTTTTAATGTTCCAGCGGATAAACTTTATAGTTTTTTTGCAAATATTCACTCATTTTGAATTTGCTGCCTGCAACACGTTCCAGAACAGTTGGGACAGGGGCAACAAAACACTGGGAAAGTTGAGGAATGCTCAAAAAACACCTGTTTGGAACATTCTACAGGAGAACAGTTTAATTGGAAACAGGTGAGTGTCATGATTGGGTATGAAGGGAGCATCTCCGAAAGGGTCAGTCGTTCACAAGCATGGATGGGTTCGAGGTTCACCACTTTGTGAACAACTGCGTGAGCAAATAGTCCAACAGTTTAAGAACAACGTTTCCCAACATGCACTTGCAAGGAAATCTCTGCAGGTAAGGGGCAAGGCCGAAAGCCAACATTGAATGCCCGTGACCTTCGATCCCTCAGGCATAGCGGATCACTCTGTAACATCATTCTGTAACCATGTTACCACATGGGCTCAAGAACACTTCAGAAAACCATTGTCAGTGAACACAGTTTGCTATTCCATCTACAAGTGCAAGTTAAAACTCTACCATGCAAAGCGAAAGCCATATATCAACAACACCCAGAAATGCCGCCGGCTTCTTTGGGCCCAAGCTCATCTGAGATGGATTCATGGAAAGTGAAAAAGTGTCCTGTGGTCTGACGAGTCCACATTTCAAATTGTTTTTGGAAATCATGGACGTCGTGTCCTCCGGGCCAAAGAGGAAAAGGACTGCCTGGATTGTTATCAGCACAAAGTTCAAAAGCCAGCATCTCTGATGATATGGGGGCATGTTCGTGCCCATGGCATGGGTAACTTGCACATCTGTGAAATAACCATTAATGCTGACAGGTGCATACAGGTTTTGGAGCAACATATGCTGCCATCCAAAATGTCTTTTTCAGGGACGACTCTACTTATTTCAGCAAGACAATGCCAAGCCACATTCTGTACAACAACATGGCTTTGTAGTAAAAGAGTGTGGGTACTAGAGTCTACAGTCCAGACCTGTCTCCCATTGAAAATGTGTGGTGCATTATGAAGTGCAAAATATGACAACAAAGATTCAAGCAAGAATGGGAAAGAATTCCACCTACAAAGCTTCAACAATTAGTGTCCTCAGTTCCCAAATGCTTATTGAGTGTTAATAGGAAAGGTGTTGTAACACAGTGGTAAAAATGTGCCTGTCCCAACTGTTTTGGAAAGTGTTGCAGGCATCAAATTCAAAAGAGTGAATATTTGCAAAAAACAATAAAGTTTATCCATTTGAACATTAATTATCTTGTCTTTATAGTGTATTCAATTGAATATGAGTTGAAAAGGATTTGAAATCATTGTATTCTGTTTTTATTTATGTTTTACACAACGTGCCAACTTAATTGGAATTGAGGTTGTACATATAGATGTGATGGTCAGGGGTCCACTTTGGCCACATAGTGTCATGTATTATATGTCATATGTCAAGTACATTCAAGCATAGTGCTTATACAGTATACAAAATTCACAAAACCATAAATTCACAAAATACCATAAAGCTGGACCATATATAGTGTATACTACTTTAAAAATAAGAATCTCTACCCATTTCTATCAATTGATATTAGTACATTGTGCATGTGCAACCTAACCACAGTCAGCAGTCATTACTTTACTCTCACTGGCATTGATGTTTGGTATCAGCCAGCTATCATGACTGTCAAAATTAATTCAAATATTCCAGCTCATTCTGTCTCAGAACAGTCAACAAAGATGACAACAAAATTAGAAGTCACTTTAGCTCATATATAATTTGTATCAGTGTTAGCTAGAATATTTGTCTGGTTTCCAAGACATTTTGAAGACAAAAAAGAATAGTACAGGAAACCACATTCATCTTACACCAAAATGACAAAACTGAACTCCTGTTCATTCCTGGTGACTCACTACCACACCATGACTTGACTATCTCTCAAGACAACACACCTCTACTACCCTCCGCAACAGCTTGCGACCTCGGTGTGATCATTGACAACAAACTCTCTTTCACTGTCCACATCACCTAACTCGCTCCTGCAGATACCTCCTTTACAACATTAGGAGGATCCGATCATTTCTCACCGCTCAAGCCACAGAAATACGTGTTCAATCACTGGTCATTTCCAAACTGGACTCTACTACTGCAACTCACTCCTTTCAGGTCTCCCCCCAGAACTCTATCCGACCACTACAGTTTATCCAGAATGCAGCTGCACGTCTTGTCTTCAACCTTCCCAAGTTTTCACACACTATCCCCTTACTCTGCTCCCTCCACTGACTTCCAATAGTCGCCCGTATCCAGTTCAAAACCCTGACCCTCGCCTACAAGGCAAACACTGGACCTGCACCCACATACCTCAAAACACTAATCACCCCTCACACTGCACCTCGCTCCTTTCAGTCCTCCAGCACTGCCCGACTGGTTCCACCATCTACCAAGGGCAAATGCTCATCACGACTCTTCTCCGTATTGGCACAGAGGTGGTGGAATGATCTTTCTCTAAGTGTCAGAACAGCTGAATCTCTGTCCATCTTCAAATGACGTCTCAAAACTTTTCTTTTCCAAAGATTCCTAAACTAGGTATCCTCTTCATTAAAAAAAAAAAAGAATATATTTGTTGATGGTGACCTTAAAGCACTTTTTGTAAGTCGCTCTGGATAAGGGCGTCTGCTAAATGTATAAATGTAAATGTAAATGTTTCTCAGTTACTGTCATTTACTGTAATAAGAGTCTGTTTATTAGTTATAACTTTCTCCACATGGAATTCTGAAGTGATAGCTAAAATTTAAGTGGCAGGTAGAGTGAACTCCCTGATTATAGGTAGTTCAATAAATAATAAGTAGCTGTTGATTTGCAAGTAATTTTGTACTGTGAAACAGATGCTATTTTTCAGCTGCGTTGTATTTTTTCAGCCATTAATCTGTTGCATATAAACACAAGCGAATAATGAAAATAATGCCACCATGATCCAAATCTCAGCAGCACACTAAAACACTGCATGAAACACTGTAAAGCAACATGAACATAATTTAATGCAGTGTATAATATAAGACAGGCTGTAGCTGCCAGAGTGTTTTTCACAGGTTAATGATGAAGCATGGTGTCATGCTCCCCTACTGTAAATCCAGGGCTCCACTCCAAAAAGCCTCTCCCAGTGTGAACTGAGCTAAATCCTACAGTTAGCACAAGATGTTGTGCCAACTCCCCACAGTAAAGTACAGTGGAAAGACAGTGTCTATAAACACAGAAATATGACATCCAAAAATCACACAACCCCAAGAATGCTTAGTTCATTTAGCATGATGTTTTTCTCACACTTTGACAGAAACTTTGCAGTTCCTACTTCAAATAGGGCAAAAGAGATGTTTTGTTGGTTCATATATTGGGCTCTAAAGAAAATCCCAAAAGGCTTTATACCAGGTATTTTTTAATATATATGGTTATGTATGCATGTGTTTTGGCTTAAACCTGTGACAGTCCTTTAGAAAAACTCTCCTGCAGACAGCCATGGTGCAGAAATGATAAGGACCATCAAATATTGGCTGCATTAATACAATAGTCATATGATTTCCTCTCTTTGGCATAGGTTTGCACAGCTCCTATTAGAAATCTTAATAAATATTGAACTCCAACAGAATGGTTTGGTAGCCTTAAGCATTCATTCTATTGAGCAAGCCTTGATACTTTACATAAGGGGTGCAATGCAACATCACTATCTGCATATGTATCTGTATCTATTTAACACTCCAAATATTAATATCTGATAATCCTATTTACATGAATTTCAGAGTTTCTTAATATTTGAAATCTCTCCTTTTGCTTTAATGACAGTGTACATTTGAGATGGCGTAGACTCCACAGGTTTGTGCAAAACCTTATGATCCATTTTAGATTAAATCCTTCAAAGTGCTATCTGACCACATGGTTCAGTAGAATAGATAAGGCATGAGGAAAATCTGACCTTTTGTATAAAGTACCTAATGTGGTCAATATCACAGATTTGCTTCCATTAAAAAATATTCAATATTCAATATTTTGAGCATTTACTTTCTTTCTTTTAAATATGTTACATTTCAGATTGACTTTGGGCTTGTTGGGAGCAAGGGTCATAACATCATTCAAAGCAAATAGCCACCAGATTTATCAGTTAAAAGTGAATGTTCTGAAACAATTTCACTTTCTTCCTATCTGACCAAAAGGCATGATTCTCAAAAGTAAATGCACTCACCACTACCAGGCAGCAATAAAGTGCACAGTTATCACAATTAATAATTTGGTGCTAACAAAATGCAAGCATAATATCTGTTACCTATACCATATGGCCAAATTATGTGGACATCTGACCCCATAAGTGGGTCTTCCTCAGACTTTGCTACAAATTTGGAGGTTTTCACTGACAAACCTAATTGTATTTTGTAAATATAAAAAGCAATAGAATGTGACACCTGCAACACTCTCAAAAAGTGGGTGAGTGTGGCAAAATAAGACTGAAACGTTTATACAAGTAACACTGGAAGTTTCCACAATTAGCAGTTTAACTGGCAACAGGTGAGGCCATCAAGACTGCATATAAAAGCAGCATCCACCAAAGGCTTAGTCTTTGCAAGCAAGGATGGGTCATGGTTCAGTTCAAATACAATGTTTTTCAGCACAAGATTACAAAGGATTTAAGTCTTTCACCATCTCCAGTTCATAATATTGTGAAAAGGTTCAGGGAGTCAGGGAAAATCTTGGTGTGCAATGGCCAAGGGCAGAAACCACTACTGAAGCCCTCAGGAGGTATTGTTGGAGAAACTGTCATGCTACTGTGATGGACATAACCACATGGGCTGGGTAGTACTTTGGAAAATCATTGTCACTTAACACAGTCCACTGGTGCATCCAGAAATGCAACCTGAAACTGTATTATGCAAAGAGGAACCCATATATTAATTTTTTACAGAAATGAAAGCGAGTTTTCTGGGCCTGAAGTCATCTGAGATGGACTGAAAGAAAGTGGAAAAGTGTTCTGTGGTAAGATGAGTCCATATTTCAACTTGTTTCTGGGAAAACCGGATGTTAGATTTTCTGTGCCAAAGATGACAAAGATCATCCAGACTGTTAACAAGGAAAAGTGCAAAAACCAACATCTGTAATGGAATGCAAGCCAGGCATGGCTTGACTGGCCTGCCTACAGTCCAGATCAGTGTCCTACTGAAAATGTATGGCACATAATGAAGAGGAGATTCAGACAACAGCAACCACAAGTAGTTGAGCAGCTCAAGTCTTGTAGACAGCAAGAATTGGCAAAAATTCTTGCAAAACTGCAAAAACAATTAAAAAGTGTAATTAAAAGAAAAGGTGATATGACCCAGTGGTAAACATGCCTCTGTCACAGCTTTTTTGAGTGTGTTGCAGCCATACATTTATACATTTGTTAATATTAAGAAATTAATTTCATCATTGAAAACACTTGGGCGGCACGGTGGCGCAGTGGATAGCGCTGTTGCCTCACAGCAAGAAGGACCCGGGTTCGATCCCCGGTTGGGGCG
>JAOTRJ010000002.1:7533048-7543404 GCA_028564905.1 Leptodoras praelongus | reverse complement strand
GCCGGCTGGGCACCGGCTCCCCCGTGACCCCGTAACTGGGAATAAGCGGTACAGAAAATGACTGACTGACTGACTTTAGACCATGCTTTCCGCTTATTAAATCTGAATACAGGTACAGATATTTAGAGCAATAAAAAGATACAAATAGTGGCACCCATACTCTACACTTACATATTGTGATAATATGAAACAATAAATGTTTAAAAGCATGTTTAATATGCATTTACAGGAAGCTTTACAGCTCTGTCGGCCAGATTTTATTCTCCGCTCACAGAGACGAGTACATCAGTTGGAGCAGAGGGCGAGGGAGAGGCGGGGCTTACAACCTGCAGATTCCATGATGCTGTGGCAGACCACCAGTAGGAGGCAGAACTGCACCAAGCCACACCCACTCAGTGGTATGACGCTGGCTGCAAGTGAAAACTTACTGAAGTGGCTGTTAAATGGTGGATGTGTGTACTGTACACTGCACCAGTGTATACTGTTTATGCAGCATGCCTTACACTCTGAGTGGTTATCACAAAGAGAGTGCATAACCGAGAGCACTTTGTGATAACCATTCTGCCTAGCAAAGCACCCTACAATTTAGCATTTATGTTGACCTAATTTATAATCCATTTTTAAACTCTGACCACAGTCTGAGTAAACCAAGAGATGTTTAGATGTTTCATGAACTGAGAAATTAGTTTTGTTTATTGCCACATGTTTATTCCAATTTATTCTACTCCGAAAAATGCCCAAATATTTATCACTATGATTAGGCACATGCAGCACTCCACATACCACATACATACATGTGGTCTCTGGCACCCAGATGTTAGCAGCTGTTCCTTTAATTCCTGTAAAGTGTGAGGTGGAACCTCCATGGATCTGACTTTCTTGTCCAGTAAGTCCCACAGATGTTTGATCGGAGATCTGGGGAATTTGGAGGCCAAGGTAACACCTTGAACTCTTTGTCATGCTCTTCAAACCATTTCTGAACCACTTTTGCAGGGGGGCAGGGAGCATCATCCTGCTGAAAGAGGCCACTGCCATTAGGGAATACCATTGTCATGAAGGGGTGTAATTGGTCTGCAACAATGTTTAGATAAGGGGTACAGTTCTGATGCTCACCTGTATATTGTAGGTGTTTTCAGCAGTTCACAGCTACATGGGCACTCTGTCCGGTCTGTAGATACACAGCCTCATACACAGAGAGCTGCAGTGCATGGTATGTTCTGATACTTTAGTATCATAGCTAGCATTAACTTTTTCAACAATTTATGTTACAGTAGCTCTTATGTGGGACAAGATCAGACCATTCCCCATGCACACCAACAAGTTTTGGCTTCCCATGACTCTATCACCGGTTCACTGGTTGTCTTTCCTGGCCACTTTTGGTAGGTACTAACCACTGCATACCAGGAACCTCCCATAAGACCTTTTGTTTTGGAAATGCTCTGACCCAGTCATCTAGCCATCACAATTTGGCCATTGTCAAAGTCACTCAGATCCTCATGCTTGAACATTTTTACTTCTTCTAAAACATCAACGTGGGGAATTGACTGTTGAATTGACTGTAACAAGATAATCAACGTTCACTTGACCTGTCAGTGCTTTTAATGTTATGGGCTGATCCCTTTGTTTATTTATAATTGCTTCTATATGAATACATTATGCTGCATTTTCTTTTTTTAAGAACACAACAGTCTTTGTTTTCTAGTTTATAGCTTGTTTTTCATATTTTTTTCATGTAACAGCATATTCAGAACAGTTTAATTTCTTTAAATTAGCAATTTTCTAAGTATTATAAATTAGTTTTGTATTCAAAGAATGACATACCATTATTTTGTAATCAGTTTATAGTTATATTTAACGTTACGGAATGTCTACAAAATAAGGAAGTTCCTGTTCTCAGTAACAGAATGTTACAGCAGTTATAAGCAGTATTTTTCACAGTAACCTTTTTTTTCTCTCTTGCTTGTGTTAATAAGTTAGAAAAGCACAGCTTGTTATGTCACTGTTACTGAGTAACTGGAAAGCACAAACTTCTCCGTCAGGAAAAATTTCCAGTGTTGGAAAATTTACTGACCTTTACAAAGCGCTGACACCTAAGAATCCTTCCATAAATGTTAAATAAGCATGACCTTACATAAACCTCCAGAACGTTTTACCATCAACCATTATACTTTTTTCTTCATTAAATAGCAACATATTTAAAATGTGTATTATATTATTATTATTATTATTATTATTATTATTATTATTATTATTATTATTATTAGGTCGGTGCAAATGAACTGTTACTATTCAATAACACAAGTTATTTTATTTATTTTATTTTATTTTATTATTATCAATAATAAACCTGTGATTTGCTCATCAGAACTAATGCTATTTAAAAATAATCATAATTGTAATTAATTAGAAAATTAGGGATTACATTTATTGTATGTGGAAAAACAAGCACTATATTTGTGCATAAGAGTTGTGCATACAAATGAGAAAATTTGTATTTGTCACGTGTATACACATAGCTGTTAGCATCCGATATTTTGATCAAATGATAACCATTCTAAATTAAGCCACATTCATTTGCATAAACAAACACCCTCAAATCACCATGTATGGTAACTTCTATTCAAAAGCTTGCCTGCTGCTTGTTTGAGATGACATGGAAAGACATAGACATATAATGCATACATACACACATACACATTTTGTTAGTTGGTTGGGAAATGTCAGGAGTCTTTTTTGAAATGTACCTGTAGCTAAAAGCCCTAGAAAAGCCTTGAACTAAATTAAAATGGTAATGGGCATATGAAATTGACTGAGGATCCACTCAGCTTCTGCAAACAAGGCATAATTTCCACCTATATTTAAATGTTCCTTTTATGCAATTTATCTTTAAAAAACATCTCTGTGAGCTGTCTGCAATTATGCCAAAATCAGTAATAACGGGAGTGTGGGGTAAAATGGGCAGGATTAAAACTAATGCAACAACACAAGCTCAGGATGTCTGCCATCAAGTGAAGCCTTGTGCCTAATAGAAAAAGAAAACATAATATGGAGTCCCAAAGCCAGTTGCCTTGTGGCTCAATTTAACCTGTGTTAGGGGTAAGTTGATCCAACAGACAGGGTAATTTGAGCCATTGGAGAAGATAATTACTAACTATTGCATTAACCTGCAAACAAAATATTGAAATCTGAAATAAATTACAATAATGAATCAATTCATATTAAAATATTAAAACATTTTAATAGATAGAGACATTTCTACATCATCAAGAAGGGATACTGAATCTATCTATTATGTTTGATGTCAGTACATCAAGGTATTGCTCAAGGTGCATGAAACTAGGTCAACTGAGTTGGGGACTGTCCCCAATCCTGGGAATTTCAAAACATTTTACCATATGGTTGTAGGGACTGCCATAGACACCCTAGCCAGAAGAAGAAGGAAAAGAAGAAAAATAAGAAGCAGCAGAAGGAGAAGAAGGAAAAAAAGTAGAAACACAATGGTTGTCTACACAGTTTCACTGCTGGTCCCCAATTATGGTGATGTGATTGATAGTACAAGGTGTGGACAAAAAGTTCAGTGGATGTTAATAAAACAACAAAAAAGAATATATATAGAAAATACCTTTATTGACCTTCAAAGTAATGTACACTATTTTGCCAAAAGTATTCACTCTCCTGCCTTCACACTCATATGAACTTGAGTGACATCCCATTCTTAATCCATAGGGTTTAATATGATGTTGCAGATAGAACAGCTTCAACTCTTCTGGGAAGGCTTTCCACAAGGTTTAGGAGTGTGTTTATAGGAATTTTTTACCATTCTTCCAGAAGTGCATTTCAGACACAGTCAGACACTGATGTTGGATGAGAAGATCTGGCTCACAGTCTCCACTCTAATCCATCCCAAAGGTGTTCTATCGGGGTTGAGGTCAGGACTCAGGTGCAGGTCAGTCAAGTTCTTCCACACCAAACTCACTCATCCATGTCTTTATGGACCTTGCTTTGTGCACTGGTGCGCAGACATGTTGGAACAGGAAGGGGCCATGCCCAAACTGCATCCCCAAAGGCCACATGAAGTTTGGAGGTCTGTATCGATTGACTATGCAGAAAGTTGGCAACCTCTGCACACTATGCACTTCAGCATCCACTGACATTTTAAGTGGCCTACCACGTGGCTGAGTTGCTGTCATTCCCAATCGCTTCCACTTTGTTATAATACCACTGACAGTTGTCTGTGGAATATTTAGTAGCAAGGAAGTTTCATGACTGGACTGCAGTCTGCATGCCTAGGTGCTTAATTTTATATTTGTGGCCATGGAAGAGATTGGAACATCTGAATTCAATGATTTGGATGGGTGAGTAAATACATTTAGCAATATAGTGTACATCAGACACAACACACTTTTGACAAATGTTCATACAGCTTCTAAAAACTTTTAATCTTTTAAAAGTCTTTTTTTGGATTTCAAAAGAGTTGCCTTCACACAGGTCGGAATCTCTTAGTACTCCACAAACCTTGAACCCTTCATGACCTCCTTAAGGTGAGGAAACAAAAAAATTAGCTGCATCATCAGCATTTTGTATGTCTACATTGCTGTCTTTGCTCCATCCCTGTTTGACACCACCTTTCCAACAGACTGCGTTCAAATGACTGTGCCAGGTAGATAAGCCATGCCCACCACATGCTAGATGTCGCTTCTTGTCACGTGTTGTCTTTGCGGATTCTTGCCCTTGTCGCTTATGGTTCAGTCAAGTATCCGACTATTCACTTCCACGCCTCATATGCTCTGCATGGTCACCTTTCAACCACTAGAGGTCCCACAGGGCTGTGTCTTGTCACCCATCCTCTTTTCCATAAATACAAATGAAATCATCTGCAATAGCAACGGGCTGTGACTTTTTAAATATGTTAATGACATGGCAGTGACCCAACTGACAGATGAGCACCTGCTGATCCTCAGGTTCCAGGAAACTTTCCTGGAACTGAACATCAGTATGACCAAAGAGTTGTGTTGTGGGGGCCTCTGCACACCTAACACCCCACATCCTCTCACCAGGTGGAATAGTTTGAGGTTCGGTAGAAGACTGAAAGATCAGACAGGATATTCTGCTCTAACAGCATTATGTACTGGTCACTTATCAAATAAGTCCCTGCATTCAGCACTACATCCTGGTACAACTTCTTCACAAAGAAAAGCAAAAAAACCTCACCACTCAAACCCGACTCTCAGAAATTTACAGTCACACAGTGTAAAGAAAGGCAGACCCCGTCACTAAGGACCCTTCACACCTGCTTCGCCATTCCTTTAAACTATCGCCATCAGTCAGACACTTGAGAGTACCTTTGGCTAAAAAGAGAAGCTCCAAAAACTCTTTTATTCCTACTGCAATATCCAATTTAAACAAGGCCACAAACACTGTTTTTAACTTTTGATGCAGCTTTGGTGTATGTTTTATTATTATTTTTTTGTGACCTTCTAACCCAAGACAATGTTATCATTATGTGAGAGACAATAATGTTTTGTGAATCTTGAACACGGTTTCTTTCATAGACATCACGGGTATCACTGTCGCCTCACAGCAAGAAGGTCCCGGGTTCGATCCCCTGGTGGGGCGGTCTGGGTCCTTTCCCCGTGTCCGCGTGGGTTTACTCCGGGTACTCCAGTTTCCTCCCACAGTCCAAAGACATCCACGTTAGGTTGATTGGTGTCTTTAAAGTAGCCCTAGTGTGTGTGTGAGTGTGTGTGTGCCCTACAATGGATTGTCTAGGGTTGTTCCTGCCTTGCGCCCTATGCTGCTGGCTAGGCACCGGCTCTCCCGTGACCCTGAAAAGGAATAAGCGGTTAAGAAAATGAATGAATGAATGAATGAATGAATAAGATAAATTCTAATGGCTTCAGGTGATCAAAAATCTTTGGATCACTTGTAAAATTGTATGCATATTACAGATACTCCAATATATATTTCAAGTACAGTCAGTGTACTCTGTACTTTGTGGAATGGCTGCCACCGGTGTGAGACAACACTATCTGTTGCATTATTTAGTTGTTTGCATGGAATTGAAGAAGCATCTTTGTTACAAAGACTTTCACCGCTTCACTGGTTGCAGTATTGTAGTTGTACCCAAGCAAATTCATCAGCCTAGACAGTGCAATGCTGGCTATCAGCTTGCTTTATCAACAGTGTAGAAATGCGTTATTACCGGATAATTCATTACGTGGTTGCTATAGCAGCCATATTGCAGTAAGGCACTAGCAGCATTGCTGCTGCAGAGAGTTCTGCAGTCACACAAATGCTGCAGTGGATCTCAGACTGGATTCCCAGTCACAATAGAACAACCAGATACAAAAGCTAAGTACAGTAAGCAGTAAGTACAACCCAAACCTCTTGCAATAATCTATTCAATCACAGGGTGTGCTTGTTTCACTTTAAGCAAATTGATTTTATACAATTTTCACAAGAAAACTTTAGGAGAAAATATTCTGTGCCATTACAGGATAAATTATTGCTTTATTAAGAAAGAAATCACTATACAGTACTACTCATGCTGACTGATTTGATCACTTTTATGTATTACTTGAGCATTTCACAGAGATTAAATGTCTTCTATAGCAAAAATTATGCTGCTTTGGGGATGAAGTGGGATGTTTTGATGTGAGCTCTTTTTCATACTGACTGAAAAATGCTTCTGAAAGGCATGTTCCGAGCCTGTCACCAAATCAGCTGACTCATGCCCCCTGCTGGTCATGAAATCAACCATTTAAAAAAACCCTAATTAACCTATAATTTAACCCCTATAATTTAACACTATAATTTAACCCCTTGCTACATGCAGTATTTTGTGAGTATTGTTAGAATTAATAATCACATGAAAGCATTGTGCTTAATAAAAAATGACAGTGTGGCAAATTGCTAGCAAATGATGTTATCTTTTCAGTAATAATTTGTCAAATATCATTCAATATTCTCAATTTTTCTGAATCTGTGTTCTAGATAATCTCTTCAAACCCAAGGACAGAGTGATCTCAGGCAAGGAGATGCAGCTCCGATCGAGACGGTTAGTCCAGACACATAGTGTGGTGAAAAAGTGAAAATGGCTTTGTAGGGTCATTAGACTTTCTCATTTGTCCTTGCCTATGGCAAGTCAAGCACAGTCCATACTGTATATATAATTAGCTTATCGCCTACTTTGTGAAACATTTTTAAAGAATAAAACCAACCATTTATATTTATTTTAAGTACCAGTTAACAGAATGTATATTGTTGTGTAAATGTGTCTTGCTGTGGCTGAACTCAACATAAAAAGAGATCCACAACAAGAATTTTGAAAATCTATGCTTGAATTTTTGTATGTCATGTATGTCTTGCAATTGACTAATTTGACTTTGATTAGTGTGTTTGAGAGGAAACTCTTATTTTGTGTAACGGAGCTCATTCAGCTGATAAAAGGATGCTTTCTTGAGGAAAATGACATGAGCCTCATGTTACATGAAAGCACCAAGGAATGTTAGAACAGAGGGAAGTTAGTTATCAAGAGGGAAGAGATTATTAAAAAGCTATGATCTTTTCCCTTTATATACTCTGTTAGCAGGATTTACAAGAAACTGCCTGAGGTAACCAAAAAGAAGGAAGAAGAGAGAAGAAGGCTGGTGCTACAAACCAACAGAATGAGAGCTGAAGTCTTTAAGAAGGTAGAGCAGGTTTTCCCATGAACTCCCTCAAGCATTCGTGTGTATTGTCTGTAATATAATAACTTATTACCAGTAATAACTTATTACACATTATAACAGCTTCAGGGTCAGTCCTGAGCTCAGGTTGCTGTGTAGAGTTTCACATTGATAAATGTGTGTGTGTATGTGTGTGGGTGTGTGTGCACGTGTGTGTGTGTGTGTGTGTGTGTTTATGTGAAATGTCAGGACCTAAATCAGATACCACACCTTTGTACAGGGCAATACACCTTGATGTCAGGGCATCAAGGAAATGTCAGGACCTGAAGCATGTCCTGACTTTTCTGACTGTTTTCTGATCTGCTGATCGACAGTTTTTTTCAGAAAAGTACAAGAGCAGAAAAGTTTGCTTTTCATTACTGAGATTATGGTTAGGGTTAGGTGTAGCATTTATTAGCTGCATTTATAATTATGTCTATGAAAAGTCTTGACTTTGATAGCAGAAAAAGTGTGTGTGTGTGTGTTTGGTGTCCTGTGATAGACTGGCTTCCCATTTAGAGTGTATTTTCTCCTTACACCTAGTTTCCAGGAAAGGCTCCACCTCAATCCTGACTGCTTACATAAGATGAATGAGTGAGTGAGTGAGTGATGTCATATAAATATTCAGATCTGAGGAACATGTACTACAATTGTATGTATAAATTTATTGTTCCTGGGTGACACGGTGGCTCGGTGGGTAGCACCATCGCCTCACAGCAAGAAGGTCCCGGGTTCGATGCTTTCTGTGTGGAGTCTGCATGTCCTCCCTGTGTCCACGAGTTTCCTCCCACAGTCCAAAGACATGCACGTTAGATTGATTGGTGTCTCTAAAGTGGCCCTAGTGTGCGAGAGTGTGTGTGTGTGTGTGTGTGTGTGTGTGTGTGTGTGTGCCCTACAATGGATTGGCGCCCTGCCAAGGTTGTTCCTGGGTTGCACCCTAAGCTTCCGGCTAGGCACCAGCTCTCCCATGACCCTGAAATAGGAATAAGCGGTTAAGATAATGAATGAATGAATGAATTTATTATTTCTGTCTATTAACAGCTTTCAATATTTTAGTTATATTTCTAGCTTATCAAAAAAATTGGTCACTTGTTGAGGTCTGAGGAAATGAAATCAGGTATGCTGGTCAGTTGATTTGTTTGTTTTTAGATTTTTGTTCATTAATACCCACTTAACCAAAACAGCTTAGGAGAAATGTAAAAGAAAGTGATCCAAAAGTACAGCCAACTCCAGAGGTCTTAATCAGAATAGGCAAATATAACTGCATTAAATAAACATTACACACAACGATTCAAATTTTCCACTCAAACAACTAGAGGGATTACTCCACTTTCTGCTTTTATATAGTTGTATTTTCTCAAAATTGTATAGAAAAATGATTGTCACCCTTAAAGATACACCAAAAAATACAAGATCGATCTAACTGTTTGTCTGTCTGTCTGTCTTTCTGCCTGTCTGTTTGTCTGCCTGTCTGTCTGTTTGTCTGTCTGTCTTTCTATCTAAATATTATGATTTTAGGGCTTGGTGTTAAATGGATTGTTTAACAAGATGTTAAACACAAATTCATACTAAAAAGCTTTTTTAAAAATCCAATATTGCATGTTCTGCATGGAGGAATGTGCAACAGCAAGATTTACTCATTTTAATGATCATTTTCAATGCATGTTACTCAGGAAACATTTTATGTTTGCAAAAACAAACAACATTATGTGAAATATATTGTAGCTATAAAATAAAACCTTACAGTATTACCATGTGTTCAAACTCAACACATCCCTCATTGCATAATTTTGTTTTGCTTATTTTTTTAATAATGGTGCCAATATTTCTTGAGTTGGAGGTAATATGTTTATGCAGGAAACAGAAACAAAGAAAAACTCAGTTAATCAGAAGCAAGCCTAGACTGGTTGTAAGAGGAACAGAGATCCATACGTAAAATTGTAGCAATATTTGATCATTATATGATATTTAGCTAAAATAGTTCAGATTTCTACTATTCCAGTATAATGTGCCACAAAGCAATATTACACCCTTGCCTATAACGCCCCACATTATTCCAAATGGGGCACAGATTGCAGTAAACTCAACTCAGGCCAGGTTTTTATGTAGCCTAGAGTGTAGGAGCTGTAATTAGAGCTATAAAGCTTTTCTATTGTGTAAGCTTGAGTGAACTTGGAAAAGGGCACAGCTGCTGAAATGGCTTCAAAATGTGATAAGAACAAAGGCTGGGAGTAAATCACAGGGCAAAATAAAAACGTAACTGTCCAGAGAAAAGGGCATTAGAAAGTCAGTTGAAACAGTGAGATCAAATATGAGTCATCTTATTCTTCTATTAATGTTATAGAGCTGCTAATTATGATAATGGAGTAAGCTCTCCAAGCTTAAACATTATTGAGCAAAGCCGCTCAGTAATTATTTATTTCATAAACCTTGAATAGGGCAGTCTGCTTGTGAATTCATATATTCAGAGAAGTATTATGTTGACATATGAATTATATACAGACAACCCCAATTCCAATGAAGTTGGGATGTTGTGTAAAACATAAAAACAGAACATGATAATTTGCTAATCCTTTTCAACCCATATTCATTTGAATACACTACAAAGACAAGATATTTAATGTTCAAACAGATAAACTTTATTGTTTTT
>JAOTRJ010000002.1:7479302-7492565 GCA_028564905.1 Leptodoras praelongus | reverse complement strand
GGCTCCCCCGTGACCCCGTAACTGGGAATAAGCGGTATAGAAAATGACTGACTGACTGTATATTGTTATATATGTGTGTGTGTGTGTGTGTGGATACTCACAATTTGCATACTCTAAAATAATTTTTCTGCTGTAGATAAATTGGACATGGCGTGACATTTTGGAATTCTGCCTGTCACCATTAAACTCAATATTATTAATTATGACTAATTACTGAATAAAGTGATTGATGCAGTGAATAGAGGAATGGGAACTCACTTAAACTTGCTGCATGAAAATCATATGCATATTTTATTTAAAGATTTAATATTTATCTATTTTGGCTGTCCTATAACTTGAGATTGAAATGATGAAACCATCCTAGATGGCTGCCACGGTGGACTTTTCACCTCTGACCTCCCCAGATCTACTCTTGCCAAAAACACAGAGGAACAGTATGACTTAGGTGTTTCAGATTAACGTTTTGCAACTGTATTCTAAATTGCTTGCTATTTTTATGTGCTTTAATAGTAATTCTTACTCATGTGCTATTGAATTCTCAAGTCTAACTGTCAGAAGGAGTTCAATAACAACAGCCCCATCAGGACAGCTATCAGTTGGAAAACTTCAGGATTATATTAATGTGTTCATTCTCATATGTTCTTGTTTCTATAGTAACTTATACAGGGACAGTATGGTGCAGGTACCACATAATCAGATTACAAGTATGTGTATATGTTAATATGGCAAAGTAGTCACGTTACACCCTTGAAATGCTCCAAACTTTGCTTCTACTTCCAAAATGCTATGGCCCACCCCCCGATTTTTCTCCCTAATTTAGTCATCACCAATTCCCACCCATCAGTGAAGACCCCCCCCCTCCACTCTCTCCCCATGTCACACGACAAACTGCCAGTCAGGGATGTGCTTCCTCCAAAACACGTGACGCAAGCCACCGCCTCTTTTCAATCTGCTGCTCATGCAACTTTAGGGAGCGGTGTAGCACACTCTGAGGAAAAACCTTCCAGCCACCTCTTGTATGCATGAGCTGACAGACGCCTGTGATTGGACAGTGTTGCGCTGATTGACATGGAGGGAGAACATATGCTGCCACTCCCATCCTGAGAGCACGGCCAATCTTGCTCTCTGAGCTCCCGGCTACGAACAGCTATAGCATCACCCGAATTTGAACTAGTGATCTCCGGATGATAGGGCGAACGCGTTGTCGTTGTGCCACTCGGGAGCCACCAGCTCTTTTAAACCATGTTGAAAATCACAAAATTGTGATAACTAGCCATTGTCACATCAGAAACAGCTCTAGAAGCTTGTCTATGTCTATTTATATATGCACTGGTGAACGCAACCAGTGACGTGCATGGGTGGCGTTGCTGTGTATTTTGCTATTTTGCTATTTTGATTTTGTTTATCAGGTACTTCAGTGTAAATACTATACCGTATATTACAATACAAATACTAAATATCAACATACTTTGGCCATATAATGTGAGTGATAATAGGTACTAGCTTGTTTCCTGGATCTTCCATAACACTGAGTGTAAATATAAATTGATAAGAAGTATGACGTCTAATGATTTTTGTAATCATAATATGGAATAAAACACTTCAGGGTGTGCTGTTACTGGAAACATATCATCTTTGGCATATGTTATTTTCCTGTAACTCAATAGTTTTACTCAATAAATTTAGAGCAGCACTTTCAATATTCAGCCACTGATACTTTTAAAAATTGTTCTGCCACCTGACAGCTACTTCATATGGAAACACCACTAAATTAGCATATGACATAAATGAGATGAAGATTCCATTTAAATACCAGTATGCCTAAGTGGACATTTGCATGTCATTCCAGTCTACTGTACTATTGATTTGACACATCAATTAGAATTTATGGCCTTGCGGTAATTACTATGGTATAAAGTATAATGCCAAATAGAAGATGAATAGACAAACTCATTGTTTAAATGCGTATAAAGTGCCTGGGACCACTAACTGCTGCTAGAATTCAGCTATGACATTTCAGCTAGGGTATTTCTCAAACCTTTTTCAAACATCTGTTCTATGAATAAATTCTGCCTGTCAAACTTATCCTGTCACGCATCCTCTACTGATAAAGGAAGACATTGTGAGTTATTGTCACTACCACAGATGTCACTGCTATTAAGGAAGAGACAAAGATTGTGCCGTACAAATTCTTCCTCTCATTCAGCCAGACAGGAAGGAACACAACAGAGGAATACAGAAAACGTCAGTGCTGCAGTAACTCAAAACAGCTTCATAGCAGCTAAGCCTGTGTGTTCGTGATCGGGAAGGTGTTCGTGTTTGCGCTTGCCAGAATGACATCCCATGGTCTTTGAGATGTAATAGCTCTAGATCTGTTATTCTGTTTAACCTTAAGACACACATGCACACATACACATACACAGTTTTTAAAGTCTGATAAAGAAAAGAAAAGCTAAAGATAGAAAGGCTGATAAAGCTTCTGCCCTTTCCACAGTGTGCTGATAAAGTGCCGAATCTCTGAAAGTGTCCAAGAAAAGATACAAATTATTATCATTTTATTTGTAAAGTAACTACAAAACCATTACCAACAGTTCTGTGATGGAGTTGCCCTCACTTCAGCCAGCAGATCTGCTTGTTTCCTTAAATTGCACAGGACTGTTAGTAACAATAGTTGACTTTAAGGAAAAACATCCTGTGATAACAGGAGGAAGAAAACTTGAGAGGAACTGGACACAAAATGAAAGCCTTCCTTTTCTGGGTAACACTGGATTATAAATTATATTCATGCCTACAAATGTATACTACAAAGTCAGACAGCAGTGATGAGGAGGAGACCAGTTGCTGTCGGAGGTTTGCACACACTCATCTTGAAAAGGAATGGAAAACGTCTTTCCGTGATTTCTGTGAGTCAGAATGTGTGTACAGCTTACATCTATAATAGCACAGGGTTGAACATTTACAAATCCTATTTCCAGAAAAATTGGGACACTTTCTAAAAATGCAGTAATAACTGACATCTGTAATTTGTTAATTCACTTGAAGCTTTATTTAACAGATAAAGGAACAAAAAAGATTTCAGTCTTTTCAATGACAAATTAAATTCTATTTGTTAAATATAATCAAAGTTAAATATATATATATATATATTTGACCTCAAGGTCAAAATGATCACATTAGAAAATGTATGGTGCATCATGAAGAGGAGAATCAGACAAAAGTGACCTCATGTTGAGCAGCTCAAGTCTTATATACAAGAATGGGCAAAAATTCCACTTGCCAAAATTCAACAATTAGTATCTTAAACTACCAAATGATTAAAAAGTATACGTAAAAAAAAGGTGATGTGACCCAGAGGACCCATGCTTCCGTTCCGACTTTTATTGAGTGTGTATTTAATAAACAGAATTAAGTTCATCATTGAAAACACTGAAAAAAATGTTTTGTCCCTTTATCTGTTAAATAAAGCTTAAAGTGAATTAACAAATTACAGATGTCAGTTATTATTGCATTTTTAGAAAGTGTTCCAACTTTACTGGAAATGGGTTTTTACATACAGCACACCCAATATTTGATTAAGTGTCCCTTCGTAGCCTTCAACAAGCTTCTGGCAGAATTCTGATTGGATATTTGACACTCTTCTCGGCAGAACTAGGAGACTTCAGTTAAATTTGTTGGTTTCGTAATAGGAGCCTGACTTTTAAGCACAGTCCGCATATTTTCAATACTTTTTCCAAAAGTGTAATGTTAGCCTACTTTATCCATTGCATAACCAGCTTTGCTGTCGGTTTGGGGTCATTGTGTCCAAGTGTAAACCTTCTAGCTGATGTTTTTGAGGTTCTGCTGAAGAATTCTGAGGTAGTCTTCCTTCTTCATTATTCCATACACCAACTGTATATCGAGTCCTAGTCAAGACCAAGACCATAAAGGGTCAAGTCTGAGTCAAGACAAAACTTCTGTGGCGTTTGAGAACGAGACCTAACAAAAAAGTCTGTTTTTGCCTCTATCTCCAATATTATATATCAAATACATGACACCAGGCAATATAGTGTGAATTAATTGATTAATTCTATTAATGTGTGTAATTCTTTTGAGGATATGAAAAATGGAAAAGTTTATCACACTGGACAGTCGTCATGATTACAGCAGCAGTTTGATCAGTGCGAATTTATCCACTGAAGCAAAATTGAGACTTGGGTATAGTCTATAAAGTGTTTAGAGTATCTAATGTTGAAAATCCTTAGCAGCAGATGAGTCCCTCCATGGTGAGTGAAAAGTGCAGAAAGCTCAGGATGAATCAAGCAGATCTAAAGGGAGAGGAGCGAAGAGTCACAGAAGGGGAAGAGTGTCAGGATGACACTCAATGGCAACACATCAGGCAGGAGGAGTACACATCTAGCTCAACAGAGACAGAGAACAGACTGTCAGTTAAACTTATTATGATGAGATTGCAAGCAAAGACTCTGGCAGAGCTAAACATTCCAGTTTGCAATAATAGTCTAATTGTTGAATTCAGTACAGTTCTTTACATTTGTACAATTTTACTTACACATGGACATCATGTCCATTTGTAAATAATTACACACAATGAAATTCAGGGAAAGACCTGTTTTAAAAGACTCAAGACCTCTCAAGACTTTTAATTATAGCCATGTCAGTATGTGGCAACTATGCATAAAAGCTTGAAAGAAAGGGTTATTATGGGTTAATGATAAAGTCTGTCATTTCACAGTGGACATTTCCATGGGCGTGAACTTTCCCTCTTTTGAAAATTACTCCTGCACAGGGGCATCAGGTAATTTGTTCATCCTGGAACAGAAATTAATAACAGATTCCAACATTAATGTGTAATCAGGAGTTCGACAGTGAAAAACTTCAATAGGTTGAGAAATAGGAAAAAGGTAATAGCGTGTTTCAATCAGTATAGCATGTCCTTGACAATGTTGTTAACAATAACCTTTTAAATGGCTTCCTTTTGACTCCTTATATGACTCCTTATTCTTTATATCATAATCTCATGCCTGGCCCTTTCAATCCTACTTGAAAAATTGTAAACCTTAAAATTATTTATTTTTTATTTATATTTCACTCTGTGTCTATTCCCTGTATGCCTCTTGCAATTTCCTTGTAAATCTCTTAGGCTTTGACTTCTGCCATATCTCGACTGCTATTTTTGGTGTCTGACATTACCACACACAGCAGAGCATTGCCTCTAAAGCAATTTGCTCCTATCCACTGAGCCCAACATCAAATACAGTTTCAACCTGAGCTCTGCTGCTTTTAACCTTTCACATGGGTTACCTGTTAAGAGGTACAGCTACACAAACATCAATCTAATTGTAGGTGTTTGTCTATGATGACCTTCAGTAATTGTCTGGACACTGGGTTAAGAGATGGGTAGAGAAAGCATTGAACTAATTAATTTTCCCTTTCTCATGCTGAAGCATACTCTGTTTTTTATCAGATAAAGACATATCATATTGATAAGCTTGGCGTGAGCTGGGTACTAGTATGACAGAGCGTTGCTATGGAAGGAAATGGAGCATATCCAAGATATACTGTATTAGGATGTATTATGCATGGTGAACTAATGAAGCGTAATGCTCCAATGAATGTATGAGAAACATTTTATGTCTCCCTTTTATCTCTGAAACCCAAAACATATTTTCCCTCTTGCCAGAGTAACATCAGACATTTATCACTTCTCATACATGTTCATGCTGCATGAAACCTGAGGTAGGTTGAGCACTTTTTGTGCACACTGCAGGTTTTCAAATGTATCATTTCTAGGTTCCCTTCTGTGCAACTTGGTCTGTACATCACACTCTGCTAAAAAGAGAACTGGAAGTTTGTGTTGCATGACATAAACTGCAGTCAGAGCGCCATGATGGTAGAGAGCAGAGCTCATACTTGAGGCTGTTTCTCCTATAGTAGAAAACCAAATTGCTACCCCAAACCCCTATTCCTGCTGTTAGCAGTTGGAAACTATGGTTCAGTCCATTTGTTTTTCATATTTTGTTCACATGCTGAGTTCTAAGAATTCTGTGCATTGAGAAAATGTATGACTCTCCAGGCTGAAGCATTACTTCCTTTGTATACTTTCTATGGGGTTAGGGTTATTATATTATTATAGTATATTATTATAGTATATTATAGTAGTAGTATTATAATAGCATTATAAAAGTATAAATAATATAAAAGTATTATATTATATTATATTATATTATATTATATTATATTATATTATATTATATTATATATCCAGCTTATCCATATTATCCATATTGTCTTGACTTCTATGATTTGTGCTTCATGAAAGCAGTTACACGCTTCAAGCAGAGCAATCCCAAGATCTGGGCGTTTCGTACTTTATCACCATTTACATGGCTTGATGTCCAGCATGCCAGGGTGAATTTCAGAAGTCTTGAAAAAGAAGGCTCAACACAGCAAACATTGAGTCTTTGCATAAAGACCTGATGTATTTGTCAGTAAAAGTAAAAAAAAACATATGAAATGCTTATAAGATCTAAAAACACTAAAGCAGAAAAAAGATCTAAAAACACTAAAGAAGGCGAAACATCATATTGGGCAGTAGGCCTAATTTTTTTCTAACATAATTATACATGTACAAATAAACTGACCAAACTAGAACTAGAACATCCAGCTTCTCTTCACTGAAACAGGGTTTACACGTTTGACATATCACCATCAGAAATGTGAGTCATTCAGTAGCAGAGTGTTTCCCATTCATTAATCAATTGGCTAATATAGAGTAATAAGGAGAATACGCTTTACTGAATGCAATTTATACTAATGGACTAATTCTAATTCATTATGTTTTGGAATAGTAATAACTTCATAGAGATTTGTATTGTGGAATATCTGCTTATAATCTATAAACAGATTATAGATGTAAATAAATATAACAATAAATAAACATAATGCATATAATAAATGTGACAAATAAAAATGTATTAAAAAATGACTATATTCACTGTCACTGGACTCCCCTGTTTTTAAAATATGGCAGGCTTCCCCATTTGAAGTTGTATACACTGTTAGGTACAAGTAGAGAAAATCTGCATAGCAAAGGTTCTTAGACAATAATGAAATGAAATATCAACCAAAATCATGTAATCAGTTTTGGAAATAAGCAGACTTTTCCTTTAAAACTGTTTCAGTTCTCTCACATAGTTTTAAATTGGCTATAAGGGTTGTTATGAGCATCTTGGAGAACACTATTTTTCTCCAGAGTTTGTCTCTCACTTGAAACTGTCTTGGAAAGCCACAGATGGCTTCAATAATATTTTATTCTTTCATTAATGTCATATAAACATTCTGTCTAAAATTTCATATTTTTGGGATGTCATAATTGAAAAACAAAAATCGGTAGTTGTCCAAGAACACCAAATCTAATAGGTTAAAGTACCTTAAACTGTCAGAAAGCCACAGTTTATCAGCAAAGCTCATGAAGGTTCTCTTTGTTCAAAATCCTTAGATAGTAATGTAGTTGTGGCTAAAACATATAGCATTAGGGACTTTAGGAATGCAGGATTTGGGTTTAGAATGTCAGTTTTTGTACTGTTTCATGGCCCTGTTCAGGTAGCAGAAACTGGTAATAGAGTGATGAATGGTATGTGTAACAACTTCATAAAACTGAAGTATTTATCTCCACAATACATCCCCCAAAACTCCATGTTGCCAGTGGGTAAATCACTGTTATTGGCACTATTCCTTTAGTGATTATTTCTCCCAAATGGCCTATTCATAGACTGACTATAAGACTGTCTGTTCTACATTTCAATAGTGACCTCATTTCCTTGTTCACTGGCAACTCTAGAACTGTTAATAAGGTGACGTTGTTATAAAAAGAGCAACGTGTCCTTTTGAGAGAATAACGACTTCTATGCTTTATGATACACATCTCATTTTAACTTTAAATTGCTTGCTGCATAATAATTTGAATTTTTGTGTGCTTCTGGGACAACAAGTTTTCAGTTTGTATTGGACTAAATATTGTACAATGAATCAGTTACAAATCACATTGATGGTAGACGGGCAATCAATGAAATATATTATGTGTGTGTGTTTATATATTATATAAAACATTGCACAAAAAGTAAGGAAAATTGTGTTTGGTAGATTATTTCTTCTTGGCAATAAATCTTATACCATTGGAAAGCCTGTTAATTTCCATTTTAAATGGTACCACATTTGTAAGGAATGTGGGTTTCGCCCATGAAAAATGTGCCAAATCTTCTCTACCATTGCCAAACATCTTATTCTGCCATTTGGTGTTTGGTGGACTGGATGATTGAAGTTTGAAGAAACAAGACATATTGCCAATTTTACAATTTATTCATTTAACAAACAGGAGCCTCAGTAGCTTGTGGAAGAACCATACACAGCCACAACAGCCTGGCACCTCCTCATGCTGGTCACCAACGTGGTCATACACCGCTGTGGGATGGCATCCCATTCTTCAACCAGCATTTGTCGCAAGTTAGCCAATGTGGTTGTGTTGGTCACTCTGGCACGAACAGCACACCTAAGCTGATCCCACAAGTGTTCAATGGGGTTGAGGTCAGGACTGCTGGCAGACCATTCCATCCTCTCCACTCCCAAATTCTGGAGGTAGTCTCTGATAAACCCTGCTCTGTGCAAAATAAGAGAAGATTTGGCACATTTTTCATGGGCAAAACCTGCATTCTCAGCTCTACTGCTCATCCCACAAATGCATGTTTCTTACAATTGTGGAACCATTTAAAAGGGGAATTAACAAGCATTCCAATGGTATAAGATTTATTGCCAAGAAGCATTGTTACAACAAAAAATTAATGTACCAAACACAAATTTTCTTACTTTTTGTGATTGTCCTTATTCTTCTTAAAATGCACAAAGCCATTAGCAGCAGATCCTTCTAACCACTGCATACTGGGAACACCACACAAGACCTCCTGTTTTGGAGATGCTTTGACCCAATAATCTAGCCATCACAATTTGGTGCTTGTCAATTAGATCCTAACATTGCCTAATATATACCACTGCTTGGCAGTTGCCATTGTAACATGATAGTCAATACTATTCACTTCATCTGTTGGTGGTTGTTATTGTGCCTGCAGCAAATTCTAATGTGTTAATTGCCCCAGTGTATGGAGTTTCTGTCTCAGGTCAAGAATGTATCGAATTTTACTCTTACATTTTCTGTAATGGTGACTAGGATGCCATGTCATTTGCACTCATACAATAAGTTGAATCACCAGCTGACATTTGCAACATACTGCACACCACCTGTGTACATCTCCATACAACACCCAGCTAATAGAAACGAGCCATTATACAGTTTAATGTCTTTTCTTGTACCAGATGCCCTGCCATGATTATGATGAGCCACATGGATTAAAATTTCCCAGTGGCTTTTTTGGAACCAACAACTTTGTTTGTTGAGTTGTTTCCTTTTTAGTTTGTGTGTCCTACATCAGGGGGTTGAGTGTGAAATTAGGCTAGATTCACTGGCCATTGAATGCTCTCTGAGGCATGCTTGAGAGCCTAGAGGAGTCTCTGCTAGGTAATCCCTGGCAAGGAAATCCCTGGCAAGGAAGGAGGGGTGGGGCCATCAATACCTTCGTAGTCCCACCTCTTCAGCCAATGCTATACTCGGCCCTGCCCATGCCTCACTAATGCAAGACCCATCCACAAGCATTCTTCCTGTTAATGCTTTAAATCTTGGCCTCAGAATTAGTGGATGAGTGAGGTGACAGCTAACCGCCATGTCCATTATGTTTTTGTCCCCGGAATTGAATTGTACACCAGTGGACACTCGTGAATATCCCTATGCACACACCTCACCTTCACCAGATGTGCATTTCCTAAAGCCTTGCATTGAATCAGACTGTGGTGGATGCAGGTTTGATTAAATTCTGAGTCCACCAATGTCTGATGTGTACCCCCTCGCTCTGTCACAGGTATGCGATACATTCCTGCTTCACTAGGGAGACAGGCAGCACATTGGGGATCCAGATTAGCATCTCCAGCTCTGTTGGTGGCATGGATCCTGGAGGTGCCCAGCATTCTCACCATGTTGACATGTTTCCCAAGCTTTGCCCCAGGTCTGGTGGGCATGGGATGTTCCCCCCCTGGAGAGACAGGCACAGAAATTAGTGAGGCTAGGGAATGTAAAGGAGGTGGGAACTGGGTGTGGGGAGCTGGAATTGGGGGAGAAGAAGGAAACCAAAAGGGATTGAAAGAGCAAAAAATGGGAAAATGGGAAAAAGAGAAATCCGGGTATGGCAGGACTACCAGGTAATACTCCGCCAGCTGCACTGTTCTGACCAGGGGCTGGTGGCACTGGACCCATGCCTCTGAAGTTGAGCAGCAGACTGCTCCAGGACCACATGCTCAACAAGTCACTCTGTATCATTGTCCTCCACCATCAGCCATCGGTGAAAGAAGTATTGGAGCTGCTGTAAGAAAGCCAAGGGGCAGCCCATCTCCATGAGTTATACAGAATGAATGCATCCATGGTGGTTCTCAGGTGTCTGGCTGATGTGTTATACACTGTGTTATACATTGTGACCACACAGATCATGCTGGGATACTCCAGCTGTGTCAATATCAGCTGGGCTTCCGCTGATTTGCAAAGCCCAGCCCCACACACCAGTATGAAGGCCACTGACCACCATCCTAGGATATCTTAATGGAGACACAGACACAGCTGGGGAGGTGGTAGCTCACAGCAGTTGATAGAATATGCACAGGCTCTCAGTTTGCTCCTGTTCAGTGGCTTCAAAGCGCCACTGTTGCTTGTGGCATAGATCAAGTAGTAACTGGTGATGCACCTGGTTCAGGTTGGCAAGGGAATGGACAAGTTTGACAAGTGCAGAGGTTGACACGGCAACGGGTTGATTCTTTCAAATCCTGGGTTTTGGTACCACTGTAGAACCCTTGTGAGGGTGATGTGAGACAGGCTTGGGAAACAGACAAATTAAAAAATGGGTATTTTGTTTCCTTTTAAATTACTTCTGCTTTTCAGCATTTTAGCTTTTCAACACATGCCTGCACACACTCACACACACATTGCCCTGTGTTCAGCACTCTTTCTCTCTGGCTACGGCTCTCCCCACAAATAATAAAAAAAAATAACCCACAGATGAGATACTTGCCCAATTAGTTAAGATTGAGATCTACACTACCATCTGGCAGAAACATGTCAAATATGACCACAAAAAGGTATAGTAGCAAATATGCATTGCCTTAGCCTGTGCCAAATATGCTGGGGCAAATTGTCAAATAGAAAAGCAAGATGTGAAAAGCTAGAAAGTTTTTGCACACCAGAATGCAAAATTAGATATATGCTTTTGCAGTGATTATGTTTGTACTCAGTCAGCTTTTACTTTAAATTGTCGCTCTCACAGTCTGACTTCCTGTTCCCAGGATAGGCTTTGACTGTAATGACCTCATCACTGAAGGTCAACAGCCAAAGCAGGAAGTGAGTACCCTCTTTATCAGTCAAATATGATAATGGAAAAAACATAGGAAACGCACAGTGAAGCACAAAGGGGATTTCCAGAGAGAGAGAGAGAGAGAGAGAGAAATGACAACACTTAATAAAGCAGTGGGTCCAACTGTACATTTTGTGACGATAAATACAACACAGCAGAGCAAAGTTTGATGTGCATCCACAGAAAGGATAGAGTTGAGGTTCATTGGACTTGCTTGTCCAAAATGTACTCAAGTGTGACAAACTAATTAATGTCATAACACTAAAGTAAAAGTAATCTGCTGCCTTTGTGTTTTTTTCTGACTTTTTTGCTCTCTCTCTATTTTCTACTTTAATTGTCCAACAGAGAGCTGACGTTACACTCTGTTAGTTCAGACATCTGGTTAAGCTAATAGAAAATACATTGAAACTGAGTACACTGGCTCTTGTGGCATCACTCACAGATGCTGAAGTAACCACACACAACATCATGGTTGTGTTGTATGAAATAATCAGTAAACAATTGGCAAAGAAGTTTTGTTTGGGGGAATGGCACTTCTATCAAATGCTTTTGTTTTGTCTTGTTTTTGTGTTTCATCTTTTCTTTTTCCCAGACTTCCCTCAAAACAAAGCCTAATTTCTGCTTTAATTAAGCAAGTTTTAAATATGACTCAAAGGTCTCAGCAGTTAGCAGGTGCCACCTGTCTTTTGGCTCAGTGTGCATCCTAGTCTACTACACTAGAGGAATACATCAGGATAGAGAGAGGGAGCGAGAGAGAGAAGACCTGTGCAATGAGCTGAGGAGTGATGGATGAGGCTCCATTAGATTAGCGGAGAATTATTAGCATGGAAAAAGAAGTCAGAAAAAGGGAAAGCAGCTAATGATGCGAAACTGACGGATGCCACGGATAAATTGAAGGTATTTCCTATTCTGTAATAAAGGAACCAATAAATACAACAAGATTTACAAACATATAAGCGGACATGACGGCATTCCAATGACAGCTAAATTTTATTTTTCTTTGAGGCTACACTTTAAGATTGTAATTCCTCTCTGTGACCCTTATGTACTTTCATCCAAAGGTCATGATCACAGCATGTTTCATCAGGAGGAAAAAATGGTTACTATTTAAACTATTAATTAGCTAAATAAACTTTTTTTAAATAGCTAAATAAAGCTGAAGATTTATGTAGTTAAGTACAGGGGTTAGACAATGATTTTTACTGCTTTGGAGCTTGTGATGCTAAATATCAAGATATTTAAGCCAAAACCCTGGCTGCCTTTGACATTTAACATTTGCAATATAAAAAGAGTCACATTGGATTTTGATTGCGTTAAATCAGAGAAGACAACAGAAAAGGCCTGGGGAAAAAAACAAAAGGGAGGAATAAGAGGTAGTAGATTTGTTGGATGAAGAAAAGGGCTGAATTAAAGAGAAAGAGGACAAGGAGCAGAGAAGAGGATAAGTGGAAGGGAGAGAATGAGGATGACGGAGATGACCATATGAAAATTACAAGGAGAAAAAGGACAAAGAAAAGGATTTCAAATAAAAGGTTTGTCATTTCTACATGGTGTCTCCCACAGGCATGTGAGACAGAATATCCTGTGTTATTGTGGCAACAGTTTGAAAGAGGCCTGTATTTGGGGAAGAGCAAGTAGGAAGTTAAAGCAAATTCACGCTAGACATGGACTCACTGTGTTTTCTCCAGATACAGGGGTTAGACAATGAAACTGAAACACCTGTCATTTTAGTGTGGGAGGTTTCATGGCTAAATTGGACCAGCCT
>JAOTRJ010000002.1:7421196-7432862 GCA_028564905.1 Leptodoras praelongus | reverse complement strand
TTCAGCCACATTGGTGGGTTTTCGAGCATTAACAGTCTTTTTAAGGTCATGCCACAGCATCTCAATAGGATTCAGGTCAGGCAACTCCAAAGTCTTCATTTTGTTTTTTTGGTTTGATGTTCCAAAACATTTAAGTGTGACAAACATGCAAAAAAATCAGGAAATCAGGAAAGGGGCAAACACTTTTTCACACCACTGTAAAGCACTTGACATATATGGAAGCTTCTAGAGCTGTTTCTTTCATGAGAATGGCAAGATATCAGGATTTTGCGATTATAATAGTTGGAGCTCATGAGATGGGTCATAGCATTTCGGAGGTAGAAGCAAAGTTTGGATTTTCACGTAAAAGCATTTCAAGGGCATACCGTGACTATGGTCAAAGAATCGTTTCACGTGATAGGCATGCAACACTGCCTCAAGTAACATCAGAAGTCAATGCTGGAGCCTCAACAAACATCAGCGTGATCCAAGATCATTCCAAGATCCCATGGGGGACCTACCAAGTATTAACTGGTATACCAGTAGAGTTCTAGTACTTCAGTGTGCATTGTTGAACATTGTTGTGCACTGTCCTACATTGTTGAACATTGTTGTGCACTGTCCTAATAAAGTATTACTATAATGAGTAATAAGTATTACTATTAAGTATTATTATATTAAGTTTAATGGTAGTTCAGTATGTTGCTAATATATTTGTACATGAAGAGCACTTATTCTAACGATGTTATTCCCTACAAATTTACACATTTGGTTTAATGTACCAACATGATCTCAACCTACATAATTCAGCATCTTATCCCAGATTTTTTTATATGCACTCCTGTAGAGAATGCCTGTCTGCAGTTTGAGGGACAAATTGACTAAAAACACCTTTTCAAATAAATGCATTAAAATTATCTACAGACTATAAATGGACATTATTATTATTAACTGACTGATAGTCACATATTTATGTCATATAATACAAATTGCATTCCATAGTTTACTGATTGTATTTACAGCCTGGGACACATAATTCAGCATGACATGTTATGGTTACAGAGTATACTACCAGTGTCAGATAGCATTCCATCTTTAGTGAACAAAAAAGTAAAAAGAGTAGTTTGATGACGACATTGGAGGGGCATTTTTCCTTATATTTTTTTCCTGATCATTTTTTTCAGAGATGAGGTTATAGTGGGGGGTTAAGAAGAAGGAAATGGACTTGGTGTGAAGGTAATGAGGGCAGGATGCAATAAATGGAATGGAAATTCCACATTTTCTATATGAACATTTCTCGTCGAATTGCTGAGTCATACAGGTCAGGTTGTTAATAACATTCTCTATCATGAAACGTAGATGAAATTTTATGAAATTGTTTTTGGCCTTGGGAATCAGAAAGCAATGAATATATACAGCTCTATAGATTTGTGACAATTCAAAGAATCATTTGTGCCCTTAGATGATTATTTGCAGCCACAGGAACAGCACTGGGTATGAAATGGGAATACACCTGTCCATTGCAGGGCACCATGCACAGTGTATATATACACACTCACTCATTTATACCCAGGGGCAATTTAGAGAAGCTTACTGGTGTGTTCACTGGTGTGGTGTAGGAAACTCAGTGAACCCTTACAAACAGAGAGAATATGCGAAACATAAGAGAGAATTTATAAATATACTGATAAAAATGAAACAACATATCCTATGTGACTGAGTAAAATTAGAAAAACTTTTTTATAGCACACTGAAGTCCCTGTAAAGAAGCTATTATAAAACTGGGGCTTATGCAAAATACATAGCAATGCTGATCTCGAACTTACAACAGCAGTGTGGCTGTAAGAAGACTCTGGGTAAACGTGACTCTGGATAAAGAATTGTTCCATTCAATAGCCTTGCAATTCAATGCTGGGGCCTCAACAAACATCAGCATGAAGAATTCCCTCCAAGATCTTGTGGGGGACCTACCTAGTATTAACTGGTACAAGTTAACAGTTTTTCTGGTCCTTCAGTGTATAACTATGATATTCAAAGTAGGATATGACTCACTGGGATCCGTGATGCATACATTGTAAAAAAAGTGTAAAAATAAAACAATAGGGAACCAGAAAATGTCTGCAAAAAAACAACGGTAATTATCTTTACCATACAAAAAAAGTTACTTTTCTGGACTTTAATGTGACTGATTTTAATGTGTTCCATTATACAGATTTTTTTTTGTTAAATCTTACAATACATTGTAATAAACAGTTTTTTCTTGTATGTTTACTATAATATACTGTCATGTTGAAATACAATACAAGAAAATCTGTAAGTTTTACTGTTGAAAACTATAAAAAAGATTTTTTTTATCTAGGGGTTCCAAGATTATTATCTCCACAGTTGCCACATATGGTATTGGTTGTCGGATGTCCACAAACTTTTGGCCATGCTATGTATGTTGATGCTTTAGGTTATAATATGTAAGCAAAACCAACATTGTACTGTGTCATTTAGCTTTGAGAATTCCAGCCTTAGTTACAGAATTGTTTTGTATTTTGTTGAGCTAAAGTATACTGCATGGTAGGCAGAGGTGTGAACTTCAACCCCACATCCCCCAAGGGAGTACAGCTGGTCATAGCCAAGATTTCCTCCTCCTACTTCCTCCGTCTGTTCCCTACTCATTCTTTTTTCTCTGTTATTTGCTATGGTTGTTGTGCTTTGCTAGCACTGCTGACAATCTTTCCAGACTCAGAGGTTTGATTCCCACCAGCGTCCTCCTGCTTCCTTTTCCAGAGAAGTGTTAAAACCTTTGACTGAACTTCCTCTTGTAAGAGATTAGTCATTTTGATTTGAATAGAAGGGCAGGGATGAGTGGGCAGGAAAAGGACAGGGTTACAGTGGGGACAAGGTAACATGGGAATGCTTCAGAGCCCTGTGTAAGGGCAAACTGAATAGGGAGTGACGTTAGCTTCAGTGCTGCTACATGCCCTCAGCCAACTTGCTGATATCTATTAACTTGCAGACTGTTGTTCCATGGAATATTTTGTTCACTAATGAAATTGTCAGGCAATTTGCACAAACTATTCCTGAGTGCATCCCAAAGGTGCATCCTTCTGCGAAGCATCCCAAGGGTGCATCCTTCTTCAGTGCATCCCAAGGGTGCGTCCTTCTTCAGTGCCTCCCAAGGGTGCGTCCTTCTTCAGTGCATCCTAAAGGTGCATGCTTCTTCAATGTATCCCAAGGGTGCATCCTTCTTCAGTGCATCGCAAGAGTGCATCCTTCATCAGTGCATCCAAAGGTGCATGCTTCTTCGGTGCATCCTAAGGGTGCATCCTTTTTCAGTGCATCCTTAGGGTGCATCCTTATTCAATGCATCCTATGGGTTCATCCTTCTTCAGTGCATCCTAAGTGCAAATCTTTTTATTGATGACTCAACAGCAAGAAAAAAGAAACCAGCGTACATTTTAAGTTCAAGTTACATTTCAAGTATATTAGTCAAAGGGAGATATAAACCCAAACATACAATAAATTCACATACAGTAAATTATTAAACACATACAATAAAATAAATAAATATGATTACTTAAAAGCAAAATAAAAAGATAATTATATCGTTATATATATAAAAAAAAATTTAACCTTCCTCCTCTCTACACCGCTCAATGCCAACTCAGTAAGATTTTTAAAATAAGTAATGAAAGGCTGCCACGTCTCATAAAATTTATTGGCAGATCTCCTCAGGCTAAACTTAATCTTCTCCAGACTACAAAAAAAGATCACATCCTGACTTCCAGCTCAAGAGAATCCTTCGTCTGCTAGTAATAATGTAAAGACTATAGCCTTACAGTCACCAACCGTACATACAGGGATGCCCTCAGGTTCACAAAAAATTGCCCACATGGGATCTGGGTCCAGTTTATAATTAAAAACTCTCAATAGAGGGAAGAAAATGTCTGTCCAAGACTTATCTGTTTTTTTGCATGACCAGAACATATGCACTAAGTCAGCCGGGTTCCAAGTCACACCGCGGGCAAGCAGTTTCAGTACTCTAGCTTTAGTGTAATAAGCCTTATGAACCAGCTTCAACTAGATCAAGTCTGGAACACAATGAAGAGGAGTTGACTCTTGAGCACCACTCTTCGCCCAACTCCTTCCCCAAATCCACCTCCCATTTGGCCCTGAGCGTGAAATCTGCCTCCCGATGGGGAGTCCTAATACGATTACATATTTTAGATATCAGGCCTTTTGTGTCAGGTTCCAATTTGCATATATCCCCCCCAGGGTTCATCCTCCAGCTCGTGGGGAAAAGAAGTGAAAAGTGTTTGCGCACAGTGGCGAACATGTAGGTAGCGGGAAACAAATTGTAAAAATTTATTTATTTTATTTTTTGGGGGGGGGGTTTTCCCCAATTTTCTCCCTAATTTAGTTGTTTCCAATTCCCACCCGTCAGTGCTTCCCCCCTTATCATGTGACAAACCGCCAATCCGGGAGAGCGAAGCCATCGCGTGCGTCCTCCGGTACACATGACGGATGCCGCTGACTTTTTTCGAACTGCGGCTCATGCAACCGTCCTCTTGTATGCATGAGCTCACAGACACCTGTGACTGGACAGTGTCGCGCTGACACTGTCGGCATGGGGGGGGGGGGCGTATGCTGCCCCTCCCTCCCTGAGAGCACGGCCAATCTTGCTCTCTGAGCCCCCTATATAGCATCAAATTGTATAAATTTAACTATATTTATCACTTAAGCTAGAAAACTTTTTGCTCCTCATAAAAGTTATGAAAGTTAACAATCCCTAGATTAGCCCATTGTAAGAAGATGGAGACAACTTGACTGTGTAAACAAATGATTATGGCAAATAGGAATCAATGACGAGGCTGCTTGAGATTGAATCAACATTCTGAGCTCTGAATTCTCAAAGTTGACCAGATTATTCAAATATCATTCGTGGGAAAATGGAAGCGTTGAAAATACCAAAGCAGGCAGGGAGGTAGAATTACAGGACAAAGATTCCACTCTACACCAATCTGTGTCTGGCAAGTGTAGCCAAAAGCAAATCTTCTGTGCATTGGCAGCCAAATAGTAATTAAAAATACTGGGGAGTGCTAATCCACCACCAGTTCTAGGTTTCTGCAAAACAGATCTCCTGAGACGAGGGACCTCTCCTGACCAAATAAAACTAGTAATAGTCCTATCAATACCTTTAAAGAAAGATTTGGGTAGGAAGGTAGGCATTGGAACAAAAATAAGAATTTAGGTAAGATGTTCATTTTCACGCACTGAACTCTGCCAGCCAGTGAAAATGGGAGACTACTCCATCTCTGAAAGTCAGCGTTCATTTCCGCAATCAAAGGGGGTAATTTGCTCACATAATGGAGGACATATTATGGGTAACATTGATACCTAAATATCTAAAACCCTCCTATGAAGTAGCGGGAAGCATTCACTTTTTTGAAAGTTTAACTTATATCCAGAAAAAGAGCCAAATTCTGTTAATATGGATTCTGCTAATGGGATTGTTTCTCGAGGGTCTCGAAGATACAGCAGCAAATCGTCTGCATAAAGGGAGACTTTACTCTCCAAACCATTTCACAGAATATCTTTTATAAGCAGAGAGGATCTAAGGGCAATGGACAAGGGCTCCAATGCTAAACCAAAGATCAATGGAGATAGGAGGCAACCCTGACGAGTACCACGAAATAATGGAAAATATGGAAAGCAGACCGAATTAGTGCTCACACTTGCCAGTGGTGAGGTATAGAGCAATTTAACCCAGGAGATTAGCTTGTCACCAAACTCAAATGTACCTAAAACATGGAACATGTACCATTCAGTACGATCGAAGGCCTTTTATGCATCCAAGGAGATAACTACTTCTGAGACATGGGAGGATCTGTAGGTAAAAATTATATTTAATAACTTTCGTATATATTAAAAAACAAGTGCCTGATGAAACCTGTTTGTTCCTCTGAAATAATCAATGGTAAAATATTTTCAATACGTTTGGCCAGATTTTTAGCTAAAGTTTTATGGTCGCAACACAGAAGGTTTATCCCACCCCCTGAAGAATAACCATCCTAAAAGTCCTTCCGGCAAAAGCCAATCCAATTATCTGACCCCCCCAGCTTGTACCACTGTCCACAGCACTGAACTCAAACTTATACAGTCCTACTTAACATTTAAGCAAATCTTTCATAATAAGGAGAAAATTATAAACATTGCAAAATGTAAACAACTCAGACTCAAATACTGTTAGACATCCTCAAAAGAACAAATTACCAGGTATTTTTACCGCAACTACCCAACCAGCAACTCAAGTACAGACCTCACCAGAGTTCCTGGAAAAAAGTCTGAGCCACTTCTGGTGTTTCAAAAGTGTTTGGACGGCCTTCAAAGTCAACTCGCAAAAGCACAGGAAAAACAAGCCCAAAGCGGATACCCATACGGTACAATGCTGATTTTGTGTCTTGAAATGCGGGATGTCTGCAAGAGATCAGAGATGAGAGATCAGCACTATAATCCGAAAACAACTCAATCTTGTGTCCTTGAAAAGGTAATTCTCCCCAACCACTTCTGAGAAGAAATTCCTTGTCCTAGAAGTTGTGAAACAGGATGATGAGTGCTCTGGGCTTGTTATTCGTTAACCCTCCATGCGACCCAACCTATGAGCTCTGTCCAGGACGGGTTGATATTGGAATTTCTCAGCTCCAAAAATATCGAAAAGGAGATCAGTCATAAAGTTCACAGGATTATCCCCCTCTAGTTTTTCAGGAATCCTTATCACACGAAGATTAGCTCTCTCTAGTCAGATGCGGCCTCCTCTAGGGATTTAATGCTACCTGCATTTGAGTCCAGAGTCTGTTTGATTGAGTTTAGCGTGACCAACCTAGCATCACCCCGATGTAGCTGCTTTAGCCAAAAACATTCGCTCAATGCCGGGAGTGTGGGTTTCAGAAGTAGACTGTTTTCTTTCTCAAATTGCATGACATTTTGTATTCCAGTACACTGCCATAACTTATCTCCTGCTTTTTACTAAATGTAAGTGGATACAAGATGCTTAATTATAGTAAAAAGTGCAAATTTTGACATCTACTCTGGCTCTGACATAACCCGGAAGTCGAGAACAGTCTTTTTTTTTTCTTTTTTTTTTTTTTTCCTTAATGAACCGTCTACACTTGATGTCACTTTGCACAAGCATTAAGCTTTATTAAGCATTATTCCTTTAAAGATAAATAATGCTTAAATAAAAGCCTGTTAAATAATACCCTGTGAATTTCATTGTGATCTGCGCTGTGTGAAAGAGTACTATCTGAGCCGCAGGTTGCACGTCCCTTTTCACTTTTCACTCCCACTCAGCTAGAGACAGGCGATGCATGCCAGCTCCAAGCTGCTGATCAAGTCTCATTTTCAGCTGAGCTGAACACAGCAGAAAAAACTCCCAGTCACTGCTGTAGACATCACACTGGTACAAGCTTAAACAGTGTTATTATGCTGCACATTTATTGCACTGAATTTCATTTGTAGCCTGTATCTCGCTGTTAAATGAGTATGAGTTCACACTTTCTTTGCCGCTCATTTGCTTATTTACCTGGAGGGATTCTTATTAGATTTACATTTAAATCCTGTAGTCAGACACAGCTATTAGACATTCTTCAAATAAAATATGTTTAAATATCATCATTTGGCTTTAAATAATTTGACCATGTCATCGTTTAATTAAAACAACATAGATATATCTAACCAGGGTTACTCTGGCCTTACAGATACTGTCTCTGTGGCAGTTCTTTGATGGCGATGTTGAAAAATCGTTGGCATGCCGAATGCAAAACCTGATGAAATATGTATTCATAAAATCTCCATTTTTATCTAGAGCCATGCTGTCAAATGTTACCAGCATGTTGCATTGATCATTAACCTTTCTGTTGATCTAGCTCCTCTCTCTCTCTCTCTCTCTCTCTCTCTCATACACACACACATTCAAACTGCATGGCATAATGATAGATGAAGGACAGGATAGATGAAACAAATGCTTAATGTCTAATACAGTCAAGAGAAAAATGTACAGTTATTCACTGTATATTATTATATGACAGGATTTACCCAGACATGATGAAGATTTTAAAATAAACAGCTTGGAGCAAATATCTAGTGGCTTGCTTCTACACCTCATTGCCTATATGAACATCAAAATAGAATAGACATTTTCCCTCCTGTATTCAAACTAACTCAAGGCTATGTGTTTGCAGGCTGATGTTCATGAACATGCTCTGGTTTGGCTTGTTCTTTGCTGTGTCTTAGTGTATCTCAGCAAGGTGAACTTTTGTATATGGAGCAGCCTCAGAAAGAGAAGTAAACTTGAAACAAATGAGCTCATCTCGTTCTGCTCTCAGATCTGTCAGTCCACTTCGTTCTTTGTGACTTTGTTCCAGCTTGATCTGAGTGACAGCTCTTTGACCGAGAGAGAATAAACGATGCCCAGGCTGCCTGCTTTGGTTGTTAAAGTGCTATGGTCAAATAAGATTCAGAAACAATCATTCTCCTAGTGGCAAATCATAACAATTTTAATGAGCATTTCCCCATGACCTTTTATTATTTAGACTTATGCTGGCTGAGGTTTTTTTCGTGTGTGTTTGTTTATTTTTTTGCAATTTGTTGCATGAATGTCAGAGAGGAAGAACATAATGATACTGATCCATGTTGCTAGGATTTCTTTTTAATCTAAGACAAGGCTGGGTTATTCAAAATTTGGCCAGGGATCATATCTTAGGAGCAGTTTATGACACCTTAATGCGGCATTACTCCATCCAAATATCCCATTCACATGAATCAGAACACAGCATATCCAAATATACTGAACTACCAGAAAAAATGGTATACCAGTTAATACTTGGTAGGTTCCTCAGAGGGATGAAGGATGAAGCCCCAGAGGGAGTGTTGCACAGTCCTCGCGCTGATGTATATTGAGGTTGCAGCATTGAATTCTGATGTTACTTGAGGCAGTGTTGCACGTCTATTACTGGTCACGTTAACCCAGTCTTTTTACGGCCACACTGCTGTCATAAATTTGAGGTTTTGCCAGAATTCTTGTAGTCATGGTACACTAAAATGTGTAAATCCAAACTATGCTTCTACCTCTGAAATGCTATGACTCATCTCACAAGCTCCAATTTTATGTATTTGCATAGGTCAAACACATAATCCATGTAATTTGCATAGGTTCTGGTACTTCAGTATAGATGTAGACTCAGATTTCTCTCACCAGATGTCATTGTGCAAGGAAAATAGGTCACATCGTACAGAGCTATAATCCCATAAGAGAGTTGCTCGCTGTGCCTCACCCCATACGCTGCTTAGCCACTCCGTCAGCACTTACTTAGAAAAACAAAAACGAATAGTCTTTTGTATGTATCATTAATGTTAACCTCTTTCCGTCTCAGGTACCCATTCCCCACTGTGTTCAGCACATGCAGCAAGAAAGATCTTGCAGCTAGTTTGGATAAAGGAGTGGGGATGTGTCTCTACAACATTCCAGAGGTCAAAGTGCTATACGGGGGACAGAAGTGTGGCAACGGTTATGTGGAGGAGGGAGAGGAGTGTGACTGCGGAGAACCAGAGGTATGATTTATTTCAACTAGCTGTTGTACTGGTTACTTAGTAAGGTATTGTTATATTCAATCCCAAGAGATGATGTTAGAGATATTAAAATTGACAGTACTGCAGATCCACAGTTTTATATTAATGCCAACATTATTATTGTTTCTATAGTAACAATACCTACCAGATAGCAGTTTGGAATAGTACCACTGCATACAAGGAGAGAAAGTGCAGGATTGAAGTGAAATAAGCATACCAAATTGCTAAATTGTTGTTGAAGCAGTTACAGTTGCAGTGCCCCCTATAGATGAAATTCTGCATGTATCTAAAGAATGTGATGATGCAGGTTGGGACATTTCATGGCCTTTGAGTCTTTACATCACTAGATACTGGTTAGTGAAATGCTAGATTTTTGCTTTAAACATTATGCACTAGATGCTTAATGTAGTTAGGGGATTGGGCGGCACTGGTGAAGTCTAAATATATGATATCAAAAACAGAAGAAGAAGAAAAACTTGACTATATGAACTATATGACCGCAAGCCGAGTCAAAACAAGTGTACGGTGCATGCTCCAGCACAGAGTAAATACAGAGAAGGGTTGAATATATAGAAACAGGTTGAATAAATAAAAAAGATTGTAATTAGTATATTACAATAATATATATTGTAATAATTAGTATTAGGTTTCCCACCAGTAAAGAGTCTTCAGGACAGAGGACTTTTCTGTAGACAGACAGACAGACAGATAGATTGATGGTTTGTGTAATGATCCCACTCAGGCTGGAGTCAAATGCAGATATGTTTATTGTGATGCAGCACAAAACATAAAAACTCAGTTTAGGAGTTGTTCAGTTAAAGTCAAACACAAAAACACAGTGTGGAAAACGCCACAAATGGCAAACGGGGAATATCTTAACTTGAGTCCAAAACAAACCGGAGTCCAAACACGTGCACAGTGGAAAGCAGGAATACTCCACGCTCTGGTGAAACGGGTAAACCGAGGAAAACAAGAGACAAGTCATGAGTGCAGATTGGGTGCTAGGATATATACAGTGCTAACGTGATAACAAGAGATATACTTAACTTAGGAATTAGAACTCGATAGACTCAACACATAGAATGCCGTGATCGGCAGTTCCAAAGTTGATCCACGCTGGGGAGAAATAACGCTGGCCTTTTATCTCCTCGGTGCAACTTAAATGAGGCAATCAAAAATGGCCACCAGCAGGTGCGCCTCATTGGTTAGGCCCTGTGGGAGTTGAAGTCCTGGGTTGTAGTTCTCCCACAGGGCGTTGGGGGCACCCTCTAGCGGCCACGGGATTGACAGTTAGAACCTACCAGAAGTGCAAATTAGAACTTTTAGAGCAAAAGCAAGGACTGTTGTTGTACTTGTTCATAATATAATAAGGTATGATATACAGTACATAGATGGTAATTAAGTCTATTTACATATAGAAATATGTAAATAAATCTAGATAGCGTGTCTCACATAGATTAATTATGCTAATAAGAGCTATAAATCTATATCTATCTGTATACAATATGCAAAGTATCTGTCAAGTACAAGTGGATTTAATGAAATATGCAAATAAGATATATAAGAATGTGTAAATATGAGGTATAAAAATGTGTGCAGAATGCAGAATGATAATAAATAAATAATAAATAATAAGTCCAATGTTCAGTTCCTACTGGTAACTGTGAAGTGAGTTCAGTAAAGTGGGAAGGAAACTGTTCCTGAGCCAACTAGTCTTGGCACAGGTACTCTTGTATCTCCTGGCAGGAGGTTATACAGCGTGCGTGCTCTGTGCTGGTGGTGAAGGTCTCCAATGGCTGGGAGTTGTGAGCTAAAATGAACAAAAACACCTGGTTACCAGGATATATGACCAGTTGTATGAGCAGCAGCTTGAAAAGAGGCAGCAGCTTGCGTCACTTGTATCGGAGGAAGCATGTGATGGCTTCGCCCTCTCTGACTGGCAGTGACAGGTGGGAATTGGAGATGACTAAATAAGGGAGAAAAATATATTTAAAAAAATGTCACGTTCTTTTCTGTGAAAATGTTCATCTTCATGGTGGTAATAGTAACTCCACTTCACATCACAATAA
>JAOTRJ010000002.1:7401296-7414023 GCA_028564905.1 Leptodoras praelongus | reverse complement strand
GAAAATGAATGAATGAATAAGTTGGATCTTGTGAGATGGCTCATAGCATTTCGGAGGTAGAAGCAAAATTTGGATTTTCATGTATGAGCATTTCAAGGGTGTACCATGACTACAAGAATTCCAGCCAAACCTCAAAGTTATGACAGCAGTGTGGCTGTACAAAGTGTCTGGGTGAATGTCACCAGCATTGGCTGAATTTCATGTGATAGGCATGCAACACTGCCTCAAATAACATCAGAATTCAATGCTGGGGCCTCAACAATCATCAGCATGAGGACTGTGCAATGTTCCCTCCAAGATCCCATAGGGGACCTCCCAAGTATTAACTGTTATACCAGGTTTTCTGGTACTTCAGTAAATGTTTTTTTCATCCTCAGAGTCATATTTCTGTTTTGGCATCATAGCTAATTTGTTTGCCATTTTATAACAAAAAGTCTGTTAACATGCCAAATATTGATTTGCTTTTGTGTGTGTGTACATGTGCATTTCAGGAGTGTGTGAACCCATGCTGCAACGCAACTACCTGTACTCTCAAAGAAGATGCTGTATGCGCCCATGGACAGTGCTGTGAGGACTGCAAGGTACTTGTTTGATCTATCTCTCTTTTGCCATACTCCCTACTCCTCTGTCTGTCCTCCACATACTCATTCAGAGGAAAAAAAGAGAAAGAGTGGAAAATGCATTCTCTTTGCTCCATTAGTGAGCACAACATGAACTGTCATTTAAACTCCAAAAAATGCACGCCAAATTTCCTCCAAGGGCTACAGACAGATAAATCTGTCAGCATAGTTCACTGAATGAACGAGGACAGAGATACTGAGCCGCCTTACAATCAGCAGGGCTTTTTGGCTGGCAAGGTCACACAAATATCTTTTGGATCATAGCTTGGCTGAAAGAATTTAGCATGCGCCATGTTGACGTAAGTACTCGTAAAAAAAGAACTTCTAAATTTAGTCCAATGCTGCTGCAAAGACCCTAGTTCTTTTTTCCCCTCTAGGTTAAATTTGTAGTGGAAGAAAAACTGTGCAGCTTTGTTGTGCCACTTGTGCCACTTTTTTCCATTTCAGCAATAGGTTACATTTCATCTTGGTCCTTGTGATGTTTTGTATGTGTGTGTCTGTCTGTGTCTTTGAAGTTAAAGCCGGCGGGAACACCATGCAGAGAGTCAAGTAACTCATGTGACCTTCCTGAGTTCTGCACTGGTTCAAGTCCTCACTGCCCAGCCAACGTCTACCTGCATGATGGACATGCATGCCACGCTGTTGATGGCTACTGTTACAATGGCATCTGCCAAACCCACGAACAGCAATGCATCACACTCTGGGGTCCAGGTTAGTTTCTGAGTAGAGCCTGTATCTTGTATTGAGAAGAAAATCCTCCACCTCAGTAAATTCACCAATCAACCACCTTCTTGTTTCTACACTTTGTCCATTTTATCAGCTCCACTGACCATACAGGTGCACTTTGTAGTTTTACAGATAACCCCCTTTTATGCTGTTCTTCAGTGGTCAGGACCCCCACAGGACCACCACAGAACAGGTATTATTTTGGTGGTGGATGATAGTCAGCACTGCAGTGACACTGATGTTGTGGTTTTGTGTCTTGTGCTGTTGCTGTTTTTATACTCCTCAGTATCACTGCTGGAATGACAATAGTCCACAAATCAAAAAAATATCCAGCCAACAATGTCCTGTGGGTAGCATACTACTGAAAGACTAGAGGATGAGTAACAGAAAGTTTGCAGCAACAGATGAGGTACTGTAATGATCCAACACTGAAGTCAAGTGCAATAAGTTTATTTTCATTCAGGTGGCAACAGACACACAAAAACATAAAACAAAGCTAGAGCTCAGAGCATGGTGAACAAAAATAGCAGGAGGGATCAAAGGGTGAAAACAAGAATAGTCCAAAGCTCAGAAGATGTCCAAAAATGTGGAGGGAAGGCAGGGCAGGAAACACCACGCTCTGGCAGCAAAAACTAGGAAAAAATGAGAACAAAGAAACAAACATGAGAACTAGATCCAAATGGGAAAGCAAGGGACAAAGGGACCAAGTCCTAAAAAGGTAACGCTAATAACAACAAAGGTACTTAGCTTAGTATTCCAATGAGGCAGATGTGAAGCATCTGTAGCGAGAGCTTACTGTTGATCTGTGCTGGGGAGAGTTTATTGTGTCTTTTTGTTCTCCCCAGCATGGGCTCCACACTGATTGCACTCATTGCTGGCAGGTGCTCATCATTGTGGCCTGTTCATGGGAGCTGTAGTTTTCTCTTGTAGTACAATGTTAGGTGTCAGTTTCTAGTGGCCATGGACATAACAGAGCCCCCCTCCAAGGGGCTAACTCCGGGACAACTCTTCTTGGGACATCCTGGCTTTTGTGGTGCAGGCTTCTGTTGGTACCTGGAGTGGAAGTCCTGAAGAAGGAGTGGGTCTAGGATGTCTTTGGCTGCTACCCAGGAGTTCTCCTCAGGGCTGTACCCCTCCACGGCCACCAGGTACTGGATCTCTCTGTGCCATTTCCTGGAATTCAAAACATCACTGACAGTGAGATGTGTTGGGCTCTGACCTGGGTGTGTCCTTGGAGCTAGGGCTTGTCTCTCCCTTTTGGTCTAAACCGGGCTGGCTTGAGCTTGCTGACATGAAATGTGGGGTGTATCTTGCTGTGGCATATATAGGAAATTGACTGATGTACCGAGGACTTAACTTCTTGATTCCTGTGGGATCGCCCAAGGCCTTGGTGGACACCCAGACTCGGTCCTCTGGCTGGTAGACTGGCATGCCTCCCCTCATTTTGTCTGCGGCCTTCTTCATCTGGCCAGTGGCACATGAGAGCTGTTGGTGTGTGAGGAATCAGACTCGTTCACTCTTCCTGAACAACTTGTCTACACTGGGAGTATCAGTGGGCATGGCATTCCATAGATACAGTGGAGGCTGGTGACCCAGAGTGACCCCGAAGGGGGTTAGGCCAGTGGATTCTGGAATAATGGGTTCGGGCTCTGTGGTCTCGGATTCAAGCTCGTTCATGCATTCTTGGATTCAGGTCTGTAAGACAAGACAAAATTAAACCAAGCAAAGAAGAGTGCCCACCTGGTTTGGTGTGGGTTCAGACAACTAGCAGCCTTGAAGTACTCTAGGTTCTTGCGATCTGTGAATATAGTGATGGGATGCCTGGTGCCCTCCAGCCAGTGTCTCCATTCCTCTAGGGCAAGTTTGATTGCCAAGAGCTCAAGGTCTCCCATGTCATAATTCTGTTCCATGGGGAATAGCTTTCTTGAGAAGAAGGTTACGGGATGGAATTTGGCTGGTGTCCCTTCCCTCTGTTACAGGATCACCCCCACTCCTTGGCTGGAGGCATCAAATTACAAGATAAAAGAGTAATCGAGGTCTGGCTGTCTTAGAATGGGTGCAGTGGTGAATGCCTCCTTCAGGCACTGAAAAGCGAAATCCTCTTCAAAAGATGGGTGAGAGGGGCTGCTAGGAGCCTGAAGTTCCTAATAAATCATCGATAAAAATGGATTCTCAGTTCCCTGACTGTGTTGGGGTGCTTCCATTGCATGATAGCCTAAACCTTCAGGCAGTTCATGGACACCCCATCTGGCCCAATGTGGTACCCCAAGAACTCGACACACGACTGGTAGAATTGGCACTTTGCCTTCTTTACAAAACGTCGATACTGGAGAAGTTGTTGTAGTACTAGACAAGCCTTCTTGATATGGGGGGCCAAGTCTGGGGAAAAGATCATGATATCATCAATGTAGGCCAAGACACAGTTGCTTAACAAGTCTCTGAAGATCTCACCTATGAAGTGAGAATGCTGGAAAACACTTGGGGCTAAGGCTAAGCCATAGTGCATAATTAGGTATTCATAGTGGCCAGAGGTGGTGCTAAATGCCATCTTCCACACGTCCCCCTCTCTGATCCTGATTAGGTTACATGCAGTTCTTAGGTCAAGCTTGATAAAGACTGCTCTAAGGCTGAGGGGATGAGGGGAAGTGGAAATGGATATCTCAGCGAGGCCTTGTTCAAACCTCTGTAGTCAACGCAGGGGTGAAGACCACTTCCTTTCTTTTCCACAAAGAAGAACCCTGCTGAGGCGGGCAATGTGGAGAGTTGGGTGTATCCAAGCTTGAAGGCTTCCTGAATATATATTCTTCCATAGCGTGACGTTCGGGCAGGAAGAGAGGGTAGACTTTGTTTTGTGGTGGTACACAACCTGGTAGGAGTTCAATGGTGCAGTCGATTGGCCAGTGGGGGTTGGGGGGGGCTAGGCCCTCAGCCCTCCATTTATCAAACAGCTCCTTGAAATCACGATAAGCTGATGGTACCTGAACTTCAACATTGGTCTCTGGGCTTTCGATCTGGGTGGTACCTAATGGACAAGCCTTGAGTCCTAAAGAGTTCTTAAAGCAGGAGACTGACTAGCTTAGGATCTCCCCTTCCCTCCAGGAGATGGCAGGATCATGGGGCTTCCTCCAATCAATCCCTAGAATGATTGGATGCTTCAGGGAATCAATGAGCAGGAATGTGATCACCTCCTCATGGAGTAGACCCAGTCCCAATCTCAGCGGAACGGTCTGGTGAGTGACAATGCCACTTCTGATGGGGACCCCATCTACAGCTCTGATCTTAAATGATGGATGAACACATGGATCTGAATGATTATCTGTATTGGAACTGTGAACTGGCGTGGCGTGACTGGAGCATCTCTACTCACCACGTGCTCCAAGGTGTGGGTTTCAGTCCCACCCCTGGTGCATGGTGTAGTTTGAGGCTTGTTGGGGCAGAGGCAGGCGGCATGGCCCTCTTCTCCACAGAAGAAGCATAGATGGAGGGTGGGATGCCGCCTCCTCTCCTGGGACAACAAGTGCAGAGGACCCACAACCATGGGTTTGGGGACCTCCATCTGGGCCTTAAGAATGATGCTGGGTGGTCTGGAGATCATCCAGCATGATCGGTGTGGTGATAAGGGTGTTCAACACCATGTTTACATCACGGCAGACCAACTCTCTGTGGACATCAGTAATCAGTATTTAGTCCTGTATTTACAAAAAGGCCTTCAAAGCTAGCTCAGTCCAGTCCCTTTCTGCTGCCAGAGTCTGGAACTAGAGGGCTTATTCCGCAACTCTCTGGTCTCCCTGAAAATCAGTTAGTAGCCACTCTCCGGCACCATGGCCATTGGAGGAGTGATCAAACACTTGGAATAATGTGACATAAGTTCATATAGCTGTGTGCTTCCTCACCTGAGTGGTGCCACATGGCTGTGGCCCATTGGAGTGCCTTTCCTTTCACATTTCATCTTACCAAATTAATATGGTCTGTGATATTTGCAATGAAATGCTTATCAAATGCTTATATTGTTCATGCAGTGGAAGAGTGTTTTCATCTTGTAGATGAGTTTGTCCTGTAAAGTCATTATGCAGTCATTACGCAATAGATAAATTAAATTAAATTAATGTAATGTTGCTCATATAACATCCGCATCATGCAGTGTTGTTTATTCCACATGGCTACTAATGTGACACAGGCCACAGATTGAGACATATTTCAATGAATTCCCTGGTGTCTATTTTAAATTCAGAAATGGACCAAAACTGGATGTGTGGTTAGTGCCACTTTGAATTAAGGACCTTAGTTGACTATCTCTCTTTCTCTTTAGGGGCCAAACCTGCCCCTGGTATCTGCTTTGAAAGAGTGAACTCAGCTGGCGATCCCTATGGCAACTGTGGCAAAGATTCCAGGGGCTCCTTTGCCAAATGTGAAGCACGGTAAACCACAACACACACCACACAGCCAGGGACAGGGTGATGGCTTCATGGCATGGCTCACATGCATCACATAATGTTATATTACACAGAAGGGGAATCAACTAACCTTTATTCCATTAAGATTCACACTGCAATCATACTCAGAAGTGTTCTGTACCCTTGTATATGAGTAGCACAAGCAGCCTTTCTGTCCAGATTCTGCACCTTCAATTCATTTCCATTCAGTAAGCACTTTATAAACTGGGGACTCTGGAGTACACCCTGTCCTGTACGTTTTAGTGTACACACATTCACTTCAACTCAGGAATGACTGATTGGCTAATTATTTCAATTAGGTGTGCTGATCTGAGAAAACACTAAAATATTCACTTCAAAGGCTTTTCAAGGACCAGAGTTACAAGCCAGTGCAAGCAATTCAGGCAGTAAAAAGACAAACATGTGCTTAACCTTTGTATAAAGCACCAACTTGTAACAAAACTGTAATAATTACAATACAGTTCCACATAAAGTGTGATATGAGACAGTGGGGCAGTGAACAAACATAATATCTCTGAGTATTCTCATTGCTGTAGTTTTACTAAATATGACTTGGTTTCTAAACCTGGGCCTATGCAAAGAGTCAGTTTAACAAATATGGCTGTAAAACTGGTCTTGTACAACCCCAATTACAATGAAGTTGGTATGTTGTGTAAAACATAAATTTTAAAAAAAGGATAAATAAAAAAAAAACATTGTCATAGAACATGTCCTATGCAATTGGTGTGAATTAAAATATTGGTTAGAACAGAAGCTTATACACTATATGGCCAAGTGTTTGTGCACCCATATGTGGGTCTTCTCCAAACTGTTGCCACAAAGTTGGAAGCACATAAAATGTCTTCGTATGCTGTAGGAATACAGTTTCCCTTTTCTGGAACTAAGCAGACCATCATGACAATGCCGCTGTGAACAAAGCAAGCTCCATGAAGACATGGTTTGTGAAGGTTTCAGTCTAAGACATTGAGTGACCTTCATAGAGCCCTGACATCAACCCCACTGAACAACTCTTGTATGAACTGGAAGACAGAGTGCACCCCAGGCATTCTCACCCAACATTGCCCGACTTCATTAATGCTCTTGTGGTCAAGACATAATATCAGAGGTTAACAATTACACAGCTATAATAGCTAAATCTGGAATGTGATTTTCATGTGGTTGTGATGCTCGGGTGTCCACATACTTCTGGCCATATAGTGTTTTTTCTATTATCGGTTCCAGGAATTAATTTGACTAAGACTTCACCTGGAATATTCCTGAACCATTAACAGTATTTTTATTCTCTATGTTCTCTTCAAGTGGATGTGGGAGTCTTGTGCTTTTAACAATTTTTTCCAGTGGATGTCTGTTCATTTATTAATGATCCCTTTCTCGCAGATCATATAAGCATCCTGCCAAAATGTGGCAACAGACATTGGAGAGCATCTTGTAAATGACATAATAGCTTTAATTTCGAGTCCTGGGAGTTCTCTCCCAGTGAACGTTTGAAACACGACAGTATAAAGAGAGCGAAAGAGTAAAAGAAATGAAAGACTAAGCACTGACTCACTCACTGTTTGTTCTCTTGTTCTCATCTATTGATCTATGCATTTGTGTGTGTGTCTGTGTGTGTGTACATGTGTTTTGCTACAGAGATGCTAAATGTGGTAAAATCCAGTGCCAGGATGGTGCCAGTCGACCTGTAATTGGAACCAATGCTGTTTCCATAGAGACCAACATCCCCCTGCATGAAGGGGGGCGTATCCTATGTCGGGGGACACACGTATACCTCGGGGACGATATGCCTGACCCTGGACTAGTGCTGTCTGGCACCAAGTGTGCTGAGGGCATGGTATGTCTTTGTAGAGCTCTGGGAAATGTTGTAGTCATAAGCAGAGTCAACATTTAATCAGAAGAGTTGATGTTAGAAATGAACATGTACTCAGTGTTGCTTTCTCTGTGGGTTTTTTCCTCTCTATTACAGATGTGTTTGAACAGGCAATGTCAGAATGTCAGTGTGTTTGGAGTGCACGAGTGTTCAGGGAAGTGCCATAGCAGAGGAGTAAGTAACTCTAGCATGCACGGATAATTCTGAATGTTCCCTATATGACGTGCTTATAATTCTGAAGATAAATGGCCTTTTCCTTTGGGTGGAAAGTTTGCAAATGCCTTGGATTCTTGATTTTAAAAAAATAGACCAGATAAAAAATCAGAAACAGATATGATATAGTTATTTCATGTACAGTACCAGTCAAAAGTTTGGACACTCTTTAAATGTTTTGTTTATTTCCCCAACATTGTAAATTAATACTGAAGTCACCCAGACTAAAAAGGAACACATAACGAATCATGTAGTTAACTTAAAAGTGTTAAACCAAAATATGAAGCCTACTTCAAAGTAGGCTTCATGAGGTAATCACCTGCAATGGTTTTCCAACAGTCTTAAAGGAGTTTCCAGAGGTGCTGAGCTGTCTGCATGGACTGTAGTTTTTCTTTACTTAGTCGAGTCGTTCTTGTCATAATATGGATTAGAACATTACACAAATAGGGCTGTTCACTGTATATCAACTCTACCTCTTCACAACACAACTGATGTCTCAAACACATTAAGAGGGCAAGAAATTCAAGAAATGAACTCTTGACAAGGCCCAGCTGTTAACGGAAAGCCGTTCCAGGTGACTACCTCATAAAGCTGACTGAGAAAATGTGTAAAGCTGTCAACTAAGCAAGAGGTGTCTACTTCGAAGAATCTAAAATATAAAACATATTGTGCTGTGTTTAACACTTTTTTGTTTACTAAATAATTCCATATGTATTTCTTCATAGTTTGGATGACTTTAGTATTTGAAGGTGTGTCCAAACTGCTTCTGTATTTGCCTCATTATAGGAGGAATATAAGATGTATAAGACATAACAGTGAAACATGTCATTTTTATTTAAGAAGCATTCTTATTTAAGCAGTTTGCTGTGAGCCAGATAGTGGGATAAAGAAAAATGTTATCAGTACTGTAGACTGGGAAAAAATATATATGAGGAAATGCCAAAGACATTCACAAAAATCTGAAACAAACATCAACATCTTAACATCCACTTATTAGTCATTAAGTGGTTATTAGCAGTAATGAAGGAAGAACCGTGAAACCTGCATTAAATCTCACCATTCTGAAATACGAATATGTAATCTATGTTTCAGCACATGAATATTTCTTAAAAGCTATCACAGAGCTTTTGAATGCTCAGTTCTGATTAGTTTATATCAAAGCACTTGTTCTTTATATTGTTGCACTGTTTCACAGTTTTGCTTCTATAGTAACAACATATGCAGGGACGTATATGGCAGATGTTCCACATAACATAAAAAGTGCATATGGGCTCTCAAGTGGTGGAACAGAAATTTGTTCCGTGTATCATCCAGACATTGTGAATTTGAATCTAGATGATGCAGCAGCGATTCGGTGGTTTCCTTAGCAATATGGTTCAAGAGAGGAAAATTGACCATGCTCTTTGAATTTGAGGGATGAAGTACACTCCCTCTCTCCCTCTCTCTCTCTCTGTCAATCACTGCAATACTAGCACTCATGGATGTCTGTAAGTTCATGCATGCATAAGGGTTGGATAGATAAATGTGGAATAAACAAAAACCCTGGGCGCTTATTTAAATGAAATCTTTTTAACTACTACAGACATATTTAGCTATGGACCAATGAAGCCCTACTCATGACATCAGGTAGGAACAAGTTGTCCACACTTGATAGTCTGTCCACTTAGTGTATACAAAATATTTGTAACATTTCAACAGCAACCAATGCTATACAAATGCACAACATGTATGTACAAATATTCAACAAACAAATGGTAAACCATTTCTTTAATCTCTATTGAACATCCTAACCCTAACCCTGACCCTAACACTAATCCCAGTAATCTGTTCCTATAACTGTACCTACAAATGCTCAGTTCATGAAGTGTCATATACATCAATCAGGCATAGCAGGCATAACATTATGACCACCTCCAGAAACAGATGGACTACAGACTGTAATTGTAGAACTACAAAGTGCATCATCTGATAAGTGGAACTGAGAAAATGGACAATGAGTTTAGAGAAAAGGAGGTGGTCATAATGTTATGATACTCTATGTTAAAAGCTATGCTGTTGAATTGTTCAATCTCAACTAATAAGATGTTGAAATGTTACAAATACTCTGTAAATCATCTGTAAATATCCCTATATCAAGGATGCATAGTGCATAAGATGGGTCCTTCCTATTTGGTTCCTGAAGAGGCTACTCAACAATCCTTCCATAGCATTCAGTAGACACATAATAGTGGACCAGTCTAGCAAGTGTGTGGGTTGCATCCTTGAAAAGGTCCCGCCTTATATTTCTTCTTCTTCTTTATATTTATGGTAGTTGTCAAACATTATCCTGCATTACCATAACCATTAACACATCTCCCTGGAACGTCTTTGTAGATCACATAAGTCAAAGCTTAACTTTATTTCTTTAAGATTCAGTACCAGTTCCCTTCTTTCAGCATCATAACATATATTAAATAATATACTTTTTGTTTATTTGTACCAAATATTTACTTTTAAGGGAGAGTCAAAAATTATCCACACTCCAGTTATATTAAGCCTTCTGTTGGCCGAACTGTCTTATCAGCACTTTCCTTATGAGGCCGCTGTCTCCCCAGTCACTGCTGTGCAGGTTTAAATGTGTTACGTCAGTTTATTTGTGACTGCCTTGCGAGAAATACATGGCTGCCCCACTTGTAATTTGCACGAAAGAAGATCACTCTGCAGTGATTTGTTTTTTGTGGTCTGGGGGTGTATAAGGTGTCGATATTTATAAAAGATTTTTTGCACAGTATGGAGAAAGTGTTTTGAGGTGTTAAAGGATCCTCCTTATAGACTTGCCCCATTGGACTATCACCTATTTGGTCTCCTGAAAGAAGCCCTACAAGGACAAAGATTCACGTCCGGTGAAGAGGTAAAGTCAGCGTGCATTCGTGGCTTGCAGATCATCCTAACACATTTTTAATGAGGGAAACTTGTTGACAGATGGACAACGTGTATTGAGAAGCAGGGAGATTATGTTGAATAATGATGTATTTAGACAGAGTGCGGATAATTTTTGACTCATTTTTGAATTTTTGAAACATTTATTGACTCCAATGTTCAGACACTCGTCGGGAGTTTATTCCACCACCTTGGTACCAGGACAGAGAAAATTGTGGATGATTGTCTCCCATGCGTCCTGTATGATGGTGGGTCAAGTTGAGCCATAGTGGGTATGCATCTGGCTTTGACCGTTGCTATCAGGTAGGGAGGGGCTGGACTGGTTTAGGCTTTATAGGCCAAAATTTGGCAGACACCCTTAACCAGAGCAAATTACATTTATCTCATTTACATAACTGAGCGGTTGATGGTTGGAGCCTTACTCAGGGGCCCAGCAGTGGCAGCTTAGCTGTGGTGGGTGTTGAACTCATGACCTTCCAGTAGTCCCACCTCTTAACCATAGACCAAACAATCTTCTATGACTTTCCTTTAAACCAGGGCACATCAGTCTGCTCAGTGAACCGTATCATCATTCTGCTCATGGCAGTATAATGTTTCGCAACATACAATCAATAACAGATCAGAGCTGCACCTAATATTATTTCTTCCCAGTTAGAACTACATGCACTGTTGGCCTGCTGTGTTAACTTTAAAATGGTCGTCATTTCCCCCACTACTGTTAAAGCACTCGTATATATCTTATAGCTTTATTTATGTTCTACTTAAAGCACCATTCATCATCATTTGGCTCAGATGTACACTGTGTTTGCCAGCAAAGCACTGAAATGTGAATACTATACATACTGGCCAAGATCCGCCCCTGCACTGTCATCCACATCCTGCGTTTCCCCTGGGGGTCTTTATTTACATATGGTTTTATTTATTGCTTCTTATTCCACTCTCAAATGCAAGCACATGCTCAGTGTCAAAGCTGGAAAGGTTCTTAAACATGTCTGTATTTGCGTCAGCGTTAGCTGAGACAAATGAGACACAAATAAGGCCAGGAACTTTTTGTTGTTTTCTGTGTGTTTGAGCAAATGGAGTACTGTTGACAGAATGGATTAGTTGTGTAACAGTTGAAGCAAACTGAAAGCTGAACTTGACGTGTTGTGGGCCCTGATCATGCTGCTGGTAGTGAATGTCAGGACATAATGATGTAAGAGTGTCTTTCTGTTTGTGTTTCTTTATCCCTGAATCTTCCATCAAGCTCACTGCTCCTAACTAATGAGTATTGGTTTTGAAAAGAGAGAGGCAGAGAAAGAGAGAGAGAGAGAGAGAGAGAATGTGTGTGGTAGTTAGTGTCTAGTTCCCTTAAATCCCTTTAATTCCTTTCTAGGCACTTACACATACATAACCACGTACATTTTTTCGGACTTTTCAGGTTTATACGTTAAATATGATATGTAGAGAATTATTTACTGAGTATATGTAGCCAGGTAGAGCGATGAGCCATAACACTGATCAGCTCATTACAATGACACAAATAAAGGGGTGGGATATACAAACCGCATTCCCAGAAAAGATGGGACACTTTCTTAAAAGGGAATAAAAACCGAAATGTGTTATTTGTGGATTCACTTGAACCTTTGTTTAACAGACAAAAAGACAAAGAAAAGATGTTCAGTGTGTTCAGTGACAAACTTTATTCAGTTTGTTAAATATAAACAAATTAAGAAATTGATACCTACAACACACTTGAAAAAAGAGGCATGTCTTTTTGCTTTACAGCTTTTTTCTTATTTGCTTTATGTCCCTGTTTTTGAAAATAGCACCAAGTTGATTCATTATTAATTATTTGAAATTAGGATGCGTGAAAGAGTCAGTGAAGTATTATAACCTATGGAGGATTAATATGTTTGTGCTCTATGTGATATTAAAAGAAATGTCCA
>JAOTRJ010000002.1:7369327-7384138 GCA_028564905.1 Leptodoras praelongus | reverse complement strand
TGACTGACTGACAAAAAAACCTCTGCAACGCGGCCACACTACTGCGCTATAGGAAGGATGAAGAGGTCACGTGACCGCGCCTGTGCGCGTCACCCGGGTCCCCACTCCACTTTACTTTGTGCGCGTCTGTTTCTGTTGGGGTGTCGAGCTTCTTGTGTTGGGCGACTTTTAGGCGGGATGTAGAAATATTTATTATTTTTTGTCATTGTAAATCATGGCTAGGTTATAGTTGTTAATTTCTGTTGCCCTTCTTTCGTCTGTTTTAACCGCCTTTTTAACCAGAAAGGCGCGTGGAGAAATTAAGGCGCAAAGTATGGAGAAGATTGCGGACATGGCTGTGAATGAAGACTTGGGCTGCGATGATAATCTCGAGTTCAACCAGTTCGACGGTCTTCCGTTTTCCTCTCGGTATTACAAACTGCTAAAGGAGAGAAAAACTCTTCCAGTTTGGGGAGCCAAGAGTGAGTTCATGGACTACATCACCAGTAACCAGCTTCTTATTATTAGTGGCACAGCAAAAACAGGACAAAGCACTCAGGTAAGTGTTTCCCCTTTGAATATGTATTTGAATATGAATATGTAGCCTGTGCATATAATATTATCTGTAACTGTAATATAGTCTTAAGCATTTAGTCTTCAGTTCTATTCTCTGACATTTAATGAACTGATATCTGAAAGATCAGGGCCACACAGAATTATTATTGTACTGAAATATGTTAATACTACAATTCACCACGTGATTCGTGTTCAGTAAATACAGACTGAACTGAGACTGAGACTAAATCAGGTCATGTAAAAAGAAAGTGTGTTTAGCAGTAAATCTGGGATTGTGACTGAGTGTGTCTGTATCCCCCTTACAGATCCCACAGTGGTGTGCAGAGCTCTGCCTGTCTGCGCAGTACCGGCATGGCACGGTGGTGTGCACTCAGATCCACCGGCAGAGCACGATGGATCTCGCCCTGCGCGTGGCCGACGAAATGGACGTGAACATTGGCCATGAAGTAGGCTACAGCATCCCATTGCAGAACTGCTGCTCTACTGATACTGTGCTTCGGTACGTCTCTTGGACTAAACACTCTTTTGCTCACTCAACACGAGCGTACACAATACACGTCCCCCCTGCATTTATTCAGCGGCATCCCCTTCCCCCCTGCACACGTCCTTTCATAGACGTCTGCCTTTCTAAGGAAAGATAACAAAAGGCCCATGGAGTTGATTTTGGGGTCCCCTTCAACAGCTGCCGTGCCCCCACACATCCCATATGCTCCTGAGGTGCCTTTAGTGTCGCCGTTAGGCAGCCTGGAGAACAAATCATATGATTTGAAAAGATGAGAGGAGCAGACTTAATAAAACTACTGATGGTGGTAATTATCTGAGTAAATGACTATCTGTGAATTACCTGTCTGCCTTCATTAGGCTCAATTTAATGTCAAGTGCTTAGAGGATGAGTTACTTTGCATTTGTTATTTTTGCTTTGCAATTTTGTTTTGTTTTGCATACAGATGTAAACGGCTTCTCTCTTTTTATCGTTTCAATTTTGCTTTGTTGTGCTTGATGCAGTTTATGTTCAATTTATAATAAAATTACTATTGAAATAATAAAAAGAAGACGGACTAAATGGTACCACAGTGTAAATACACACCAATATATCACTTTATGTCACATTATCAATATCAATAATAATCAGTATGTTTGTTGTATGTTAATAATTCAGGTACTGCACGGATGACATGCTGCTTTGTGAGATGATGTCAGACCCTCTGTTGGAGCAGTATGGTGTGGTGTTGATTGATCAGGCTCAGGAACGAACTGTCAGCACAGACCTCCTGCTCGGCCTGCTCAAAGACGTGCTGCTGGCGCGGCCTGAGCTGCGTCTGGTCATCCTCACTGCGCCTCACTCCTCAGACAAGCTGCTGCGGCACTACGGAAACGTGCCCCTGATTCAGCTTGAGGCAGAACGTCTCTTGAAAGTGGTGTATGGCCCCGGGAGGGGAGGTGTAAAAGACTATTTGTATGCCTCACTCCACCTGGCTATGGAAATCCATCATTCTAAAGAGCCTGGAGATATTGTAGTGTTTCTGGCTACTGAACAAGTAAGATGATGTTGGCACATTTATTTAGAAGCCTCAGTACTGATAAAAGAGTTTGCGTGTTTATTTTTTTGATGGATAACTGAGCAAAAAATATGTTTTTCTTTTGGTTTCTGTGCACCGATGTGCTTTGAATGGAAATGGTTATATTCAGTGTCTCCTCTCCTAATCATTCCTCCTTCTCTTTCTCGAAGGAGATTGAATGTGCTCATGCCATCTTGCGGAAGGAAGGGGCCGGTGTAGCTTCATCACTAGGCGAGCTCATGCCCGTGTCTGTCTGTCCAGAGCAGGAGTACAGTCTGTCTGTGCTTACAGACGGGGAAGGCAGGTGTAGAAGAGTCTTCCTCACTTGTGGTCCTACTGAAGACTTATTCTGGGCCACACATAGCATTCGCTTCATCATTGATGCTGGAGTACAAAAAAGATATGTATGTAGTAATTTCACAATTGTACTTTGCCCCGTAGTAATGATTGTATATTGATTTGTTGATATTTGATTGATGGTAAAGACATGATTTTTCACAGGTGTACAACCCTCGAATCAGAGCCAGCTCTATTGTTATTCAACCAATCAGCAAAAGCCAAGCCGAATGCCGCAAACAGCTGATTGGTCCAACAGGTAAGCGAATAAAACAACATCAGTTGTGTTGTGAACATCAGTTTAGCTCTTTTTCTTGTGTTATATACATGGTGTTGGCTTTTAGGGAAGTGCTTCTGTTTGTACCTGGAGAACACGTCCCTTCCAGTTGAGAATGTGCCTCACATCCTGGAGTCTGACATCACTTCCACGGTACTGTTCCTTAAGAGGATGGAAATCGCTGGGTTGGGTCACTGTGATTTTATTGACAGGCCAGGTAAGACACACTCACGGCCACAAACACTCTACACCTTGCTACTTGGTACTGTTGCTCTGTACGCATCTGTGGAAAAAAACCTACTTCTACATTCTCTCCAAAAATCACACCTGCAAGAACCAACATATTGTTGATGAGTATCTTAACAGGTTCACTTGATCAGTTTTTTCATAAAATGGTTTGTTTGCATTGCTGCATCAACAGACAGGCTGTGCATGGTAAATATGGTAAGCCGTGGTATTCAGTATTTTCCTTCCATATGTGGACTATCATAATATCTATAATATACTGAGTATGTACTGCTCCTATTTGGGCAGACACATTGCGTTTATTTGTTTTATATTGTCCCTTCAGATTAGTAAAAGTCATTTTCATACTGTACTGTTGCTCATGTCTACAAATGGGTACAAATATGACAGTACCAGGTAAGTAATGAGAATGAAACCCATGCACTCCATAGGGCTTATGCATGGGAATAGTGGTTCAAGGTCAGTTAGAGTAGGATCTCAGGTAAACGGTAGGGCTGATTTCAGTTGTGTTCTAGCCTGTGTTCTAGTTTGTTTTTGTGAAACCCTGAGTTTGGAGCAAATGTTTGATTGTTTAAAAAGAGAGCCCAATTTCCTGAACAGTGATCACAGGAGATGAATCATGGGTGTTTGAGTACAAAAAGACAAAGTGCTCATCACCTAACCCAAAGAAAGCTCACATGAGCAAATCAAAAATTCATTTTTGATTCTCAAGGGATCATCCATAAAGAATTTGTCCCAGAAAGGCAAGATTAAAGCATGTTTGTAAGGACAAAGTAAAGAACATTCATAGAGCTGCGAACCAAGACTCTGAACCCCATCAGAGCTGATGATTTTGAGTACTGTTACCAACAATGGCCGAGGCATTAGGAGCATTGTGTGTTTTCACAAGGGTCATATTTTGAAGGTTATTTTTTGCAATATTATATTTTTTTTATTCTCATTACTTTCCAGACAGACCTCATTTATTAACAGTATATATCTTTCACTACAGGTTATTGTATGGGCTCGCACGTATCACTTCTGTATAGTAAACTTCTACAGTATATAGTAAACCCTCAGCAAGTTGCTTATATAAATCCTAACATCTGTGTTGATAAATATCCACTCTTGATTATGCTGTTGGCATCCATCCTCCGATGTAGAGGATCTTAGTTTCTTGTGGCAGGCTGCAGGGATTTTCTTGCTGCCACCTTTGTGTTTAAAAAAAATGCTATCAGCCCAACATTCATTAGTGGAGAGTATACTGCACCAGGCATACACTGTTTACTGACTGAAAACAAGCTGTTCTGTCCAACAGAGTTCAGCAAGTATAAGCTGATTTTTCCCCTCCACGTGTGCTAGCTAGGGTCAGCCAGGTTTCTTTTGGCCCACAGGTCAGACACAAATGGTAGTGGCCTCATTCCTGGGTGGCAAACTGGACTAAGAGCACTCTCACTGGCCTCTTTGTTTTAAAGATGACCTGCTTCTGGATGCCTGGAGCTCTAGGAACATCCACACACACATCATTAGCGGAAAGAGAGACAGGAGAAAGTCTGTTCAAAAAGTATGCTGTAATGATGGACTGGAAACATAGGAGATGTTTTAGTTAAAACTGACACATTGTATGAAAGCCGCAGCCATTATAAGGAATCTGTTGTGAGGTCTTGTTCATTCTCATTCTCATGTACAGTGCAAAGGATTTGCTTATCGAGAATAAAGAAGTAGTCCCACTGTTTGAGGATTTGGCAGGATTATAGGATAACATTTTGAATATAGTTTATGTAACTTTTTTATCCACTTGCAGATCCTGAGGGCCTCATGCAGGCTTTAGAAGAACTGGACTACCTAGCAGCTCTGGATAACGACGGTAATCTGTCGGAGATTGGAATAATAATGTCTGAATTTCCTCTGGAGCCCCAGATGGCAAAAACCCTTCTGGCTTCCTGTGAATTTGACTGTGTGAGTGAGGTGCTCACCATTGCTGCCATGCTTACAGGTAATTTATCTTAATTAATCTATGTAGTGAGGCACAAAGGTACTACAAACGTATCCTGTTTTCCACCAACTTTTTTTGGTGCTGCCCTCAGCCCCCCCTTACGTATTGCTGGTACTTGTTTTTTCATCATTACTGTCAGTGTGTTATTCATTAATGTACAGTAAATACTTTGTATTTTTCTGAAGCATTTGTCAAAGTTGGGCTGCTTCAGACTGGAATGTATAGCATAAAACCAGATGCTAACTTGCCTCATCAGTTATCAGTTCTTTATCTCCATAAGGAACAGGGCCCAGGGGATGTGTGAGAATCTATGTACAAAAGCTTTGTTCTTAATAAAGCTGAGAGTTCGATCTAGCTTTTTATACTATATAGTCCTTAAACAGGAAGCTGAGCATGGTGAAGCAGAAGTGGTTAGTAGTAATGGAGGGGTGCTGCTGGGTGTGCCTGTTTGCTATGAATTTTTAAAATCACAAATTGTGGTTGTAATTGGAATTAACAAACAAATATTGGACTAAACAAACAAGAATTCAACAGCACTGAATTATTTGAAAATCACAAACATTATGTAAAATGACTAGTTTTTAATTTCAGGTTCTAAACCCAGACTGCATGGTTGTGGGTTTGCACGAGTGCAGTTTTCCATGTGATCTGACCCCCATTATAGATTTTGGCTCTGACTTTGCATGTACATCATCATGCTTCCGACTCAGATGGGTTATATAGTGCTAATAATGGATATAAAGTGATGCACAGACGATTGTTGTGTTAATGATGAGTTTATCTGTGCGCCTCTCTCAGCTCCAAGCTGCTTCCTGGTCCCTCCTGTGGAGTTCAAACAGCAGGCCGTAAAGTGCCATCAGAGTTTCCATCACACCGAAGGAGACCACTTCACCCTCGTTAATGTGTACAACGCCTACAAACATAGCCAGCAAAGCTCATGTAAGTCATGCATGAAAAGCGAAGAGCTTTACATGCATATAAAGATGCACACAAAAAGCATCGTGTTCTATGCCATGATATTGAGGGAGGGAGGGAGAGAGAGAGAGAGAGAGAGAGAGAGAGAGAGATAGATAGATAGATAGATAGATAGATAGATAGATAGATAGATTCTTATATACTTAGATACTTCTATCTATCTCTATCTATGTCAAGTACAGACATATTCTAGACATAATATTTCATTCACACAATCTAGAAGTGGATCATTTTCATATAAAAGAACAGTCTGGAGTGCGTTATTTGTTATCACATTGCTTTGCCAACTATTTTATCACTTACACCTATACTATATCATTCCTTCACCAGCATCTCATACCCTCTCTCTCTCTGTCTCTCTCTCTCTGTCTCTCTCTCATGCTGTATCTCATTCAAAAAACCTAGGCAAACATTTTATAGAGAATTCAGAACTCTTCTGTCATGAGCACGTTTCCATGCTGGGAAACTTTGCAAAGCATTGTGACTGTTACTAATTGCTGATACATGACAGTCTTCATTATTGTCAGTAAATGTCTCCCAAGAACAAAAACACCACCATATCAATGATTTTAATTTTTTTTATACAATTATTTTAGATTTAGGTTATTATATCTGTGTATTAGCTATACATACTATGCAAACAATAATGTATATCATGCATGTTGAAGGTTGAGCTATTGTCTGAGCTTATACAAAAATATTGTAAGCAATGATCAGACACTGGCTGGAGTCAAGTGCAGATATATGTATTGTGACACAGCAGGGTAAACATATACACAGAAACAGCTATGATATAACTTTGAACGTAAAGCACAGTGTGGTCTAACAAAGAGGATAAACAAACAAAGACTAGGTCTTTTCAGAGGCAGGGGGGCATGACATGTACACCTCCTGACCAATCAGATATTGAACAATCCGATTTTCTGTCATTTGTTTGCTCCTGGCTTTGTCCTAATGTCTTTATGTCTATGTGAAGGTGCTTTGGGTGCTCTGTGAATGTCCATTGATGAGCAGAAACTTCATGATTCCTCATGAGTCATTTTGGAGTTATCTCTAAGGTGTTTGATTTGTCCCTCAGATTGCAGCATCGAGCGCTGGTGTAGCGAGCATTTCCTGAGTATAAGTGCCCTTCAGATGGCCGACGCAGTTCGAGCAGAGCTCTCCGAGATCCTGAAACGGTTAGAGCTGCCAGTGTCCTGTCCATCCTTTGGCTCCAAGAGAAACGCACTGAACATCAAACTGGCTCTGCTGGCTGGCTTCTTCATGCAGGTAAAGCGTTCAGGATCAGTATGGCTCCAGTACCAGCTTGTCTAACTTTAACCTTTCCTGCTGTGCTGACGTGATGGTACTAGGGAGTTTCTAGATGATGAAAGAAGTGGGACAGAATGTAAATCAAGTCAAATATATAGCAAGCCGAATGAAGTGAAGTTTGAAATATGAACCAAACATTCTTAGGCATAGGAAAAATATTTTAATAAGTACTTCCATTTTTTTAGATTTATTTTTTCATTTACATTTAAAATGCTTACTTAAAAAAACATTGTGAGGTATTTTAACTTGGATTAAAATTTTATTTACAATTTTTTAGTTAAAATTTTTATTTTAATTGGATTTTAAATAAATATTATTATTCATAATCTGCTAATCTGCCCATCTGCTTTTTTATTTAATTGACTTTATTTCAGCTTCAGTGATTTCTATTTGTTTTATTTAGTGTACATTGGTTTTTTAAAGTTTATTTTCTAGTTTTGTAGTTGTATTTTTCTAAAAATTAACCAGAAATAAAAGCTGAATTTTGGATGTCTGTAGCTGTGTTTTTTTTCTAAAAAGAAACAAGAAATAAAAAGGTTCCATTTAACCAAGCCACATGCTTAACTGTGATGCTGAGTTTTTGCGTTGAGACTTTCTGCTCAATGGTTCTCACCCACAGCTTAATGATTATGTTTTGCACTTACTCTCTGTACTGTCTGACACCTCAGGTGGCCAGGGACATTGACGGGACAGGGAATTACTTCATACTAACCCATAAGCACGTCGCTCAGCTCCATCCTCTCTCTGTCTATGGAACTGAGTTGCCCAAGCAGAACCTTCCTGAGTGGGTGTTATATCATAAGCACACACTGTCTGAGAATAACTGCATCAGAACAGTCACCCATATATCAGCACATGAGTAAGTGCAGCTTCTGAATCTTCATTCCTGTTTTCACTTAATGGAGTTGCTATTAATAATGTAATCCATTTGCATGTGGTGTTTGTTAGTGATTCTGAATATTCTATACTCAATTTTCAAAACCTATAGGACATTTACTTGCTTTATTCTTAGCAAATACTTGAAATGATCAAATTTGTTCTCTATGTTCACTTTTTCACAGCCTTTATAGCTGTGACTTTGGCGACTGGTTTAATATTTAATTTCTTAAGCACGTACCACTGCATTAGAGAACGCAGAGAACGAACCCAACGCAATGTATTATTTAAGCTTTAGTGCCATCTGCAGCCAAAATTATTGCAGTGGAGTTAGGAAAAGTATCCCACTGTAACAGCAATGATAGAAATAGGCTTATGGTTAGGGGTAGAGATGCAGTGACTGAAATTTTCTTGGCTCATTCCAATTTTTTTTAAATAAGACTGGCCAATTCAGATTTCAGATTCTTTCTACTTGATGCTATGATGCTGTTTTAACTGTCTTACTAAGTTCCCTGGAGGGGATGGGGTAAAAATCCAAATAACTTTTATTCATAGCCACAGTTTCTTGGTTTGTGTGCATGATTAACAATTCCTTCTTTTGTGTTCTTAATTCATGTGCACATTTTCTTAATTCACAGCGTACCCATATTGTGCTGTGCCCTGAACATGTTGTTTTCCCTGCTCTAATTCCTGCTTGAAAAACGTGCATACAAATTGAAAACCAATCTCTCAAAATTATTTTTAGCCTGCCTCCTTCGTGGCCCTGTATACTTTCGCTATTCATGTAGGATATTGCTAACAGCGAGCTTGCTGTTGCGACGGAAATGCATCCCTACTCCGTCGTTAGTATTGCGGTATACAGAGATTATTTCGTTTACTAAGTAGCACTAAAAACACAACTGAAATCTGACACTTCCTTATTATCATCGTGCCTCAGCACCGGCCTCATAAACAAACATGTGAGTGGCTGAGCCAAGTTTATATCTCAGAACGTTCACTCTGAAAACCAGCCGATTCCGGTCACCAGCCGGTCGGTGCATCTCTAGTTAGGGGTGGAAATCACGTAGTAATTTCCAATATGATACTATTAGGATACAATGCCCATGATAATGATGGTATCACAATCCAGCGATTCTGCAATATTCAATACATTGCAAGACAATCATTTACAACACATCCTAAAAATTCAAGACAGGAATTAAAATGTATTTCCTTATTTTGTCACTGTGCTTGCACACTGTGAAATTGAACCTCCGCATTTAACCCATCTGTGCAGTGAGACACACTAGTGAAGACGTAAGGTGGGGGTTAGGTGCTTTGCTCAAGGGCACTTCAACCAAGTCCTGTCAGTCATGGGAATTGAACCTGGGACCTTCTGATTTTGAAATGATTAAAAAATGTTAAATATATAGTATAGATTTATACTGTATCAGTATAATATTGTGCCAAAAATGATAGGGATGCTAGTGGATGTCATCTTGTTTACACAGAAGATGCTTAGTGTTGGTAAGTTATATTTAGGGAAAATAAAGATAAAATAAAGGTAAAGAATCTGCTTGTTGCAAAATTGAAAACAGAATTGTCTCGTAGTCTTCTTGCCTTTGAAACCGTGTGTTTCCTTACAGTAACATTGGAACAGTGAATTAAATTCTATAAATGCCCGAGTAAATACATTTTCAGACAGTTGCATTATTAGGCAACGGAAATACATTCATAATCTTCTTAAAGCTTCGGAGTTGTTTTTAGTTTTGTTTTGCTTTGTTAGTTATGTACGTATGTACGTATGTACGTATGTACGTATGTATGTATGTATGTACGTATGTACGTATGTATGTATGTATGTATGTATGTATGTATGTATTTATGTGTTCTTGTATCATGATCAGGTTCATCCAGATGACTCCTCAGTATTTCTTCTCCAACCTGCCCCCTAGTGAGAGTAAAGACATCCTGCAGTGTGTTATAAAGCATGGCTCAGTAGCACCACATAAGGGCAAGAGTACAGCGCAGACCCTCAACAACAGCACCAATGAAGAACAGTCTTATGAACGCTGTGTCATACAGTGAGCATGGTATCACAAAATAGCCACAAAATCAGGGGAAAAAATAAACAGGGTTTAATCAACCACCTAGTGATGCAGAACAGTGTAGTATGGCTGTACTGGAGGTGGTTTAAAGCTGTAATATACAAACAGCATCTTAGTTACATGTAATGCTGTGGGATTAAGAAGGAAATATAAGAATGTATTTGAATACTGCTGTGCAGTAAGTGCAGCGGTTAAGCTGTCTGTGAAACTGACTCATTCCCTCAGATACTGTAGCTACTAGTTAGCCTTCGTGTACTCGTTTGGAATGTCAATTTGTTTGTCAATGTCAATAAAATGTAGCTTTAATTAATGTGCTTCACATGTTCTACCAGTCAATTTTTGTATTTATCTGCTCTGCTAATATATGTTTGTTTAATTACAAGATAATAAACTAGTTTATACCACAGCGTTGTTCTCAGTTCTGATTAGGTGTTGATTATTTTATTATAACTTTGACATCTGTGCTAGCTGTAATTCAAAAAAACAGGTTAATATTAATTTGATTATGTTATTGTTTGTACAGTAAGAGCTTAAACAGGGATTTGTACAGTGGATGTGGCACATAAAGGGATTAAAATGTGTAATTGTTTTCTGTGAGGTGTTTATTTCACATTTATATAAGGAGTCTCAAGTGTCCACAGTGGGAATGTCTTTAACTTTTGAAAAGAAATTGGAGCGAACTGTTTTTAACTATGTAAACCATATCGCAAGTGCAGGAGTGTGGTTATGTTGAATATGCAAATATTTGGCCATGGTGAGTATCGGAACAGCTGTGATTAGCTATGGCACTGAGCCTGTGGCCTCATAGGTACGCCGAATCACAGCATGGAAATATTCAGTATAAGTGCATGATTAATGTGCGAGTGCAATATTATCAAGGAAGCAACATTTCAGACCCAATATGGCGAAATATTCTGTTCATTTTTGCTCCAGTAGTTGAAATTGATCCCACAGAAGCCAGATTCACTTTTATAGTCCAGTGGTGGAAATGGATCCCAAAGAATCCACACACATTTTCTCATCCAGTGGCAATAATGGATACAAAGAATCCACTCACTTTTTTTCATCCAGTGGTGGAAATGGTTCCCAAAGAATCCACTCATGTTTTTTCGTCCAGTGCCGGAAATGGATCCCAAAGAATCCACACTAAATTTTTTTTCATCCAGTGGTGGAAATGGATCCCAAAGAATCCACACTCACTTTTTTTCATCCAGTGGCAGAAATGGATCCCAAAGAATCCAGTCACTTTTTTTTTCACCCAGTGGTGGAAATGGATCCCAAAGAATCCACTCACTTTTTTTTCATCCAGTGGCAGAAATGGATCCCAAAGAATCCACAATCACTTTTTTTTCCATCCAGTGGTGGAAATGGTTCTCAAAGAATCCACACTGACTTTATTTCGTCCAGTGGTGGAAATGGATCCCAAATAATCCACATTCACTTTTTTTCATCCAGTAGTGATAATGGATGCTGAAGAAGTATGGAGGTAATTATGTTGCAAAACTTGAGCATGTGTAGGGCCTGATCTGAGACCTTGTAGAATAAAATCTGTACTTGTATTTTTGATGTGAGAACTTGTAAAATAAAAATCTGAGCTGGCATGTAAAATTTTGAGCTGGCATCCTCTCAAACATGACAGCACAACTACAAATCTGCGTTTCTTGACTTTTACTTAAGTCAGTACTTAAGTCAGTATACCCGTTTTGTGCACTTGTAACTAGTTTCTTTAAATACTTTGTTAGTCCCCTTTACTTTGTTCTCTAATGGTCAAGACCCCCACAGATCAGGTACTTTGGGTGGTGGATCATTCTCAGCACTGCAGTGACAATAGAGCATTAGTGTGTGCTGTACTGGTGTCAGTGGATCGACACAGCAGTGTTGCTGGAGTTTTTAAACACCATGTTCACTTACTGTGCACTCTATAAGACATGTCCACCATATTGCTGTCAGAGTTTTGTTGTAAAGTCGGAGATAGTAGCTTATCTTTTGTTGCACGGTTTGTGTTAGTCATCCTCTAATCCATCAGTGCTCACATCTTCAATCCAACAGTGACCCTAAGGAGTTTAGAAACTCACAACACAAACACACCATCAGCGTCACTGCAGTGCTGAGAATGATCCACCACCCAAATAGTACCTGATCTGTGCTGGTCCTGTGAGGGTCCTGACCATTAGAGAACAGAGTAAACTCTGTTCTAACAAAGTATGTGGAGAAACAGATGGACTCAACTCTGATGGACTCAACTCTGTAGAAAAAGTGCATCTATAGCATCTATAAGTGTACCTGAGAAAATGGACAAAGAGTGTCATAATAAGGTCATAATATTATGCCTGATCAGTGTAAATTTGATTCAGACATTTACTTCATAAATTGAACACACACACATCTATCCTTCGTCTACATGCTGGAGAAGAAAGCCTTTGTACAAAGTGTTTTTTGTGCACAATTATTGTAGGTGTTCCCTTTTTTGTAGGTGTTCTATCAAATTTATTATAGATAATTACAAAAAACTGCATGTTGCCCTGAGACAACATTGTACCATAATGGAATAGGAATCATATAAAGCCATACCACTATACTAGGTTGGAATATAAGCAGGGTGCAAAATTATCATACAATTTATTAGTTTATTTTATATGTAAGGAAAAGACTTAGAATTATCTAATTGTATGTACAATGAATAAGATTTTGCAATGCTTTTATTAGAACATGTAATTCACATATTATGTGTGCACATATGATTTAATGCAGGAGATGGATCCTCAAGTTTTCTATGGCACACAAGTTCCACAGTTCATCAGAGTGAGAATGAGGAACTAGATAATGGTGAAAATATCATGCTTGATTATAGTAGGATGATGTAGTATGAAAGTAGTATGAAATTCATTACAATACATGTCATTTGCAAGTTTTTTCCATGTCCTCACAGTGGTTGTTTATTTTTCAGAAGCCTCCCAGCAGCAATAAGAATTTAGAGTGGAAAAATGCAGGACAATCCTTCCAGTACCACAGTGGAGAGGTAGATAACCAAAGGCAGTGCATGTGCAACATCCTGCTGAATACTTTGGAGGCCTTCTCACTCGCAGCTGCATTGAAAATATAGTAGACCAAACCAATCTCTATGCCATACAGTGTGATCCTAGCAAACCACTCAAAGTGACAGTTGAGGAGATTGAACAATTCATTGGTATTTGTTTCTATATGTCAATCTTTGGACTTCCAGTATGCCGAATGTACTGGCAGTCAGCAATAAGGATTGACTGTGTTGCAAACACTATGGCCTTGCAGTGCTGGGAGGCTATCAAGCGCAATCTACACTTTACTGACAACTTAAAGCAAACTCCTACTGGAGACCCAGCTTATGACAAGCTGTAAAAAGTGCGCCCACTGCTGACATCTCTTTTGGAGAAGTTTCAGGCAATTCCAATCTTTGTGTGGGTGAGCAAATTGTCCCATTCAAGGGGAAAAACACCATGAAACAGTACAATCCCAGGAAGCCAAAACACTGGGGATACAAATCTTTGTTCTTGCTGATAGCAGTGGCATAGTCTATAACTTTGAGGTGTACACTGGGTGTACCTCCCCCTGTAATGGGCAGCCTGACATAGGAGCAAGTGGCAACATCAAGTATCATTCCAGACAATATCTCCCACAAGTTGTTCTTCGACAACTGGTTCTCCAGTGTTGACCTGCAGATACTGCTGGAAAAGAGGAAGATCCACTGTCTTGGCACAGTCAGAACCATGACTCTCAAGATGAACAATCGACTTGCTGGATGCAGTCTCCCCAATGATCAAGACATGAAGAGGAATGAAAGAGGGGCTTTTGAGGAAAAGGAGACCATATATAATGGGGTTACATGATGGGACTGTGAAGAAGCATGACAATCGTGCAGTCACTCTCCTCTCCACCTTTGCTTCAGCAAATCCAACAACCACTGTGATGAGATGGGTAAGTAAGCCCAAGTATTGTCACCATGTACAACAAAGGGATGGGAGGGGTTGATTTACTACTCGACTCCCTCATTGCCCTCTACAGAACAAAGATTCAATCCAAATAGTGGCATCATTGAGTGGTCTTTCGCATGTTTCATCTAGCTGTTGTTGAGGCCTGGCTTTTTTACCGGAGAGATAGAGACCATCACATCCCCACAAAGGATGTGTGCAGCCTTGCAAAATTCAAAGCTGAAGTTGCAGCATGTCTCTGTAGGGAGAGGAAAGCGTTGAAGAGAAGAAGGAGACCATTACAGCACAATAAGAACATCCTGAAAAGTGTCCAAAAAACCCTGGAGAACCACGACCATCAACACTGGTTCGCTTTGATCAGACAGGTCACTGGTCTGTTTCATATGATAATTTGATGATATGATGATTAAATTGTATTTGTGTTCCACGATGGTACAATGTTGCCTGAGAGCAACAGATTGATATAAAATGTGACTTTTTATGAAATATGAAATGTGTCATTAATTGAAAACTAGATTAAATCTGTATGTTCAAGTGTTTGGTTGAAGAAATTGATGTTATCAATAAATACGGGGGTTAGACAATGAAACTGAAACACCTGTCATTTTAGTGTGGGAGGTTTCATGGCTAAATTGGACCAGCCTGGTGG
>JAOTRJ010000002.1:7343293-7356657 GCA_028564905.1 Leptodoras praelongus | reverse complement strand
GCCAGCTGGGCACCGGCTCCCCCGTGACCCCGTAACTGGGAATAAGCGGTACAGAAAATGACTGACTGACTGACTGCAGGTTGTCTTCAAATAGAATTTTGGTCTTGAATATGAGAAAAAAAAGCCTTTTTGAGAAAATACAATATTGTTTACTGCGTGCACTTTATAAAGGAAATCATCACAGAAAAAAATAGGCATAAAATAACATATCAAGGGTTGTGAAGCCTTCTTCAAAGTTACTAACGTTCAAATATAATCGAGTGAAATGAACAATCTCTGTTGTAGTTTGATATTTTTATTACTACAGTTTGAGAGAAGACATTTGAAAAATAAAAAAGTACCTAATACGTTGTGCTGAGTGCAATTTTCTATTTTTTTATCACTGTATAATAAAACTTGTTTTTATTGTTGTGATATAGTAACTCTAAACACAAAGACAACGCAAAGTGAACTATTTGTTGTTCCTGTCCGCTGTGAGCCAAGACTTTTATCTACGGTATATTCGTACTGAATGTGACACAACAGGTCTTCAGTGCCAGACTTCACAAAGCACACAGGAAATTCTCCAGATCAGTGTCAGCAAAACAGAACAGGAAAACGCATGACTAAAGAAAAGAGTGGGTGTCACAGATTAACTACTCAACCCCACATCATCATTGTGAATATCTTTTTTTAAGCCCCTACTTCCTGTTTGTATAAGAACTGTTGTTTTTACTTTTTTTAGGTGTCAGTTTGATTTTACTTCCAGCACGACATTCCGACTTAAATAACCACAAAAACAGCTTATTGATTTATCATCTTTTTACTGAAAACAAGTATTAAATAAAGGAAAATGATACCATTTCCATGACACCAGTTCAGATATTGATCCATAAGTAGATCCATGAGTTTTTGTAATTTTCCTGTATTCAGGCAGTACGGAATAGGCCATTTATTTCAAACAGAATGCAACTGTAATTATACATTACACATATAATTAAGACAAACGTAGTACAAAGACTTTGGCAGAAAAAAAATAATAATAAAAGAGTGCATGAATGATCATAACGAAGTAAACAAAACGTTGCGTTCGTTGCAAAGTGTACAAAATGAGCAGAATGGAAAACGAGAGAGAGTCCAGTGCATGTCCATGTCTGTCCATGAGAATTAGCAGCCTTTTCGTTCCAATAAAGAGTCTCTGCATGACTGGAGTAGGAAGTTTGCTCCAATCAGGTTCAGTTTGAAGCCGGTAACAGCATGCTGATTGGCAGAGCCTTGGCTGTTGTAATCTTGTTGAGATTTCGAACCTCTGTTTGCCAGGAGGGAATCTTCTTGGTGGTCATGTGACGGCGAGCGTGCTTAGTCAGGTGATCGCTGCGCATGAAGCGTCGGTCACAAACAGGGCAGACAAACTTTTTCTCGCCGGTGTGCGTTCGCCGGTGACGGGAGAGCTCATCGGAGCGTGCAAATTTTTTGTCACAGCCCTCCCAGTTACAGCTGAACGGCTTCTCGCCTGCAGGAACAGACACGATTAGAGATTTAAACTTAATAAAAATACAAAAGGATACTTATTTAATCAATGCAGCAAACCTGTTCCTCCTTACCTGTATGAGTTCTAAGGTGTGCCTTGAGATGAGAACTCTTGAAATAGGTCTTCCTGCAGCCAGGGAAGCTGCAGATGTAATTGCGCCTACGGGAGAACTCGGACTGCACGGTGCCGCTCTGCCCTGAGGGTAGGTAAATAGGTGCCGGTGCCAGAGGAAGCAGTTTGGTGTTGCCCATGGTTACAACCGCCTGCTGTGGGCACTGTGGTGTCTGAGCCCGAGGCATCACCAGCATCACAGTGCCTTGTGGAACTGAAGAGCCAACAAAAATTGGCTGTGGCAAGATAGACTTTGGAGCTGGACTCTGGATAAACGCTGCTGAAATAAGTCCTGGTTGAGCTACTGGGAACATCTGGCAGATAATGGGTGGACTGGCTGTGGAAATTGGCAAACTGGAAGAAGAGCTGGAAGGGATCTTGTTACTAGAAGATTGGTTGCAGCTGTTCGGACATGTTTCCGATGCCATGCTGAATGGGTGGGATTGGCATGGTGAAGGAGCTGGTAAGGGAACCTCCGGGTGTGTTGGCTGCTTTGGCAGCTGAATGTGTGTGGGGGCTGACTGTTGATGTTGGACAGTGTTTGGAATGTTCTGGTATACTGAGCTGTCAGCTGTGTGCCGGATGACGCTGGTAGCCATGGCTCTGCAGGGCTGGGAGGATGGCTTCTCAGTAGTGGAAAACCACCTGGGAGGTGACGTCTCAGAACAGGAGGTTAAAGCAGTTTGCTGGAGTCTGGAACTGAGGACACTGGTGCAAGGCTTTTTCAGAGGGCAGGGTGAGGTGGCCACTGGGATGTGAGTGCTGGTCTCAGCAAAACTGGGGCTTTGAGGTGGTGTCATACACTGAAAAAAAAGAAGAAGATGCAAATTATTAACTAGACTGTAGCCACACCGGTAAACTACTATCTAAAAAAAAAACTGTTTTTAGTGCCTATGTTTATCTTGCATGGGCCAAGTAATTAATTGCACATTGACACTCAGGCTGAAGTTCATCTAGAAGAGACGGCTTATCTATACCATGCCACATGTCTAGGCTATCATAAAACCATCTCACTAAGTTTAAGCAAACAAATCGACCCTGTGAAGATCTCTACTCCACACATCACCAGGCCACGTGTTATTCTTTCACCTCTGGTGGCAAAGTTTCAAGTTTAAACAAAGCTAAAAAAAACACATTTCCTTATCTGTTAAGCTTCCTTACCAAAGAGGAGAGAGAAACAAAGTCTCCAGGGGTCTCTGGGGGTTCAGGAGGCAGGAGGGCGTCACAGGAATCAGAGGCCGGGGTCAGAGGACGAGGTTTCAAACTGCTGGGTCTTTGGGATGACCGAAACCAGGCGCTCATGCAGACGAGGGCTTCGGCCGCCTCCAGATCATTGGACTCTGGCATGCTGCATAACGACTGCTCGCTGTCGTGCCTTCTCCTTTCCTTATATGGTCTGTGAACGTCCATTTGAGCTCCCTGAGAAGAGTAAGACACTTAATATTAAGTTGAAATAGGACTTTCCGGATGCGCGTGTGAGAAAACGCAGCTGAAAAAAAAAAGCCCTTTGTGCTTCCGGAAGCCAAGTATTCCCGATGTGTAAAACAGTTATGATTCACACCATGCCCCTCCCAATCTCTCTCTCACACACACACACACACACACAACAGACAAATAGCTAACTGAAGAGTTGTTTACAGACATGCTGGATGGACAAAGCTGCAATTAGACATTTCAGAGATTTCAGCTCATTCTCAAACTACTACTCAGTCTGGACATCAAATTGTTTTCTCCTACAGTTGTGTTTAAACCACTTTCAGGATCCATCCACCACCTTCCTCTTTGTCTCTGGTGAAACCCTTAAAGTTTCTATGATGAACCCCAGAATAGAGGGTTCCTCTAAGTAGAACCCATTGAGAAAACCAGTACCATCTAAAGAACCACTGAGGAACTTATTTTTTGTAAGTGTGAAAGCTCAAATTCAGGTACAAAACAAAGACACGACATAAAAAGAAGGCAGTAGGATACAAAAAAAAAAATACAAAGTAGCCCTAGCATTTAGTTTAGGTTAGAAGTCTGTGATGATGGTTATTATAAATATAATCAGGGCTCTTTGTGTGAATCATGCGGATAGTCAGAATGATAACACTGAGTAACAGGTCCATACGTCTGTGTGTTTGTTCTTACCTGAGATAATTCGTCCATATTCGGAAATAGTCTTGTTGACATGTCTTCAAAATGTATATATCTTTACGAAAACCGCTTCTCGGACCACAGAACAACAGAACAAAGGAGTCTGTGCTACTAGCGTCCGTGTAGTGACGAGTGAGCCCGGAATTCAATTCGCTTTTACCACTCAGCTCTTGCCTCAGCTGAGTAAAACAAGTCATGGGAGGAAAAAAATAGAAAAACAAAATTCACAACAGACTGGCGGGTGGCAACATGCTACCAATGAAAAACGAGCATGTGTGGCCGCTCGACCAATGGCATGCGAAAGGACGCGTGATCAGCGCATGTCAGCGGCGCGATTGGCGGAAGTGGGGTGCGTGGCTGTGAGTGGGCGTGTCGGGGGAGTCAGCAGAGTCAGAGCAAACCCGGTGAACCGCGTGCCGGGAAACTGGGCGAAAGGTCACCTGAGCCTTGAGTAAAGCGCTGAAGTGAGTAGTGAGTAAGAACGCAAGGCTGGGCTGGTCGGGTCAGCTGTAACACGAAAAGCACGGCTCATACATCATACATGGCGCCTGTTTTATTTTTCTCCCCACAACAGAAAGAAAGTAGAGGTTTCTGAAGTTAAAAAGACTTCAAATCTGCTGACAGGTTCACTGTTAGAACGACACTATGACTATATTCATGCTTCTTATTATTATTAAGATGTATACAGGTGTCTCAATGAATTACATATTAGTATTTATTAGTACACTTATGTACTAGATAAACTGGTATACCAGTTAACACTTGGTAGGTCCCCAACAGGATTACATTTATGCCATTTGGTAGACACCCTTATCCAGAGTGGCTTACATTTATCTCATTTATTTATACACCTGAGCAGTTGATGGTTAAGGGCATAGTTCGAATTAGGGGGGTACTGGGTCTTCATTGGGGGGTATAGTATCCCCCAGTACCCTCCAATGAGAGTTTTGGGTACGTACGGTAAGTTTTGGGGGCGTACAATATTTTTTCTATTATTGTGAAAAGAAATACATAATTCGAACAAACTCCCATTCAGCATTCTTATTACAGGAACATTTCAATGTAAATCGATTTCAGACAGACACCCCTATTGTGGATCGTACCATTTAGCGCTGGAAGCAACCACTGATATGATAGTGGTACCCCCCAATTATGATGGGGTAATTCACACTCTGGTTAAGGGCCTTGCTCAAGGTCCCAATGGTAGCAGCTTGGTGGTGCTGGGGCTTGAACCCCTGACCTTCTATTCAGTAACCCAACGCTTTAACCATTGAGCCACCCCAGCCACCCTAGGATCTTGGAGGGAACGTTGCACAGTCCTCACACTGATGTTCGATGAGGCCCCAGCATTGCATTCTCATGTTACTTGAGACAGTGTTGCATGCCAATCACTTGGAAATGATTCTTGCCAGCCGACGCTGGTCACGTTCACCCATTGACTTTTTACGTCCACACTGGTGTCGTGAATTCGATATTTTGCATTTTGCATATTTTGAATTCTTGTAGTCATTTGTACCCTTAAAATGGGTAAAATGGGTTGCTACTGCCTCTGAAAAGCTATGACCAATCTCACGAGCTCTAACTATTAAACCATTTAGAAATCGCAAAACAACTCTAGAAGCTTCCACAGATGTCTATCACTTTATTATATATGCCCTGGCGGACGCAACCAATGACAGGCATAGGTGGCATTGTTATATATTTTTCATTTTCAGTGTAGAGCAGTATAATACAGTAGCATGAAGAGGTCCATGTTTGTTCATCCCATGTTATTGCGATGTTATCACTCATTCATCGTCGCTAACCATTTTATACTGGTCAGGAAATTGAAATGGATCTGGGGAACACTGAGCACAAGGCAGGAGATTTCTCCCCAGATGCGACTCCTGTCCATGCACATTAATTCACACACACTCACTCCTAGGGGAAATTTAGCATAGGGGTCACTTCACGAAACCTGCAACCACTGCAGTTTACCCAAGAAAATAGTTTTCCTTCTTATAGATTCACTCAAAAATAGACTAAAGAGTTATCTTGAAATAGTAATCTTGAAAAAGTTAACAGATTTCAACATTTTTTTTTTATTTTCATGTCCTTGTTACATGCACAGAGCCTCGGAACTCATAGCATGTTTCATAACTCATGTTTGAGTGGAGATCTTGTGTTTGATCTGATGGTAATGTCAGCTTGGATGGGAATGTTCCTCTAAATTCCTTTTTTCTGGAATTTTATCCTCATGTCTTAGTTTGTCTGTAGTTTTCATGGAGTGGCCCATAGCCAACGTACATGTTTTTGGGATGTTGGAGGAACGTGGATTAAACCATGTGGACACAGGGATACAGGACATACAAAATCCCATACTGACAGTAACCACTCTAGAGATTTAAGCAAGCCAAGCATTAGCAAACTGCACAGCAAGGGAATGAAGAACATGGTTACATAAGCAAATTATTAAACATGCACAGCCCTGACTTGCAGATTACTCATGAACAAGCCACATCTTAACATGATCATATACACATATTTGGAGATATTTATTATATCTTGGAATTGTTTTGACCCATACCTAGATATGTGATCACCTTGAATCAAATAAGCTGGTACAATTCTTTATCTATGCATTTAGGGCTTCTTTACTTGGTTTACAATCTCAGTTTATGACACAGAGCTAGTAAATATGATAAGCTAAGAGAAGCAGGTTCTGATGCTTTTTGTTCCACTTATACTGCTTGACTCATACTACACCACTTTGACAACAGTTATAATGAAATGAAATACATTTATTATTTATTAAAGAGTGACACATCCTTCTTTTTTTTATCTCTTTATAGTTACATTTAATTTTGTAATTCCACGAAGCAAGTTAGTTCCCACCATCTCTGTTATAACAGCTCTGATTAGTTCCTTCACCAACTTCTCTATTTTCTTTCTCTCTCTTTAAGGACACAATACAAAAAAACAGATCACATTACTAAACAGAGCTGAGAATCTGTTACCTTAAAGCCTGCATGTACAAGTTGATGATTTTGCTTTATGCTTTATACACTCACTGTCCACTTTATTAGGAACATGTACAGCTGCTCATTTTTGTCAGGTGCACTTCAGTCAGCAGCACAATGCATAAAATCATGTAGGTATAGGTCAAGAGCTTGGGTTCATTTTCACATCAAACACCAGAATGGGTAAAAAGTGGGATCTATGTGACTTAACTGTGGCATGGTTGTTTTTGACAGGTGGGTTGGCTTTGAATATTTTAGAAAATGCTGATCTTCTGGGATCCTCACACACTTCAGTCTCTAGAGTTTATATGGAAAACAAGAAACATCCTGTGTGGAAGGTCTGCAGGCTGCTGATGAGCCAGATTAGAGGAGAATGACTAAATGGGTCTGAGCTGACAGGAAGTCTATAGTAAATCAAATAAGCACTCTTTACGACTGTGGTGAGCACGTTAAATCCTGTCAGCCAAGAGCAAGTATCATGGGCACTAGACTGGAAAAACACCAGGTGATATTTTTTTTCTAATATTTAATGTCCAGTTTGGGTGAGTCTGTGCCCATGATAGCCTCAGATTCCTGTTCTGTGTCTGACAGTAGTGGAATCCAATGTGGTCTTCTGCTGTTGTAGCCCATCCACCTGAAGGTTCGACAGTGTCTGCAAGCTGAGATGCTTTTCTGCTCACCACAGTGATAAAGAATGATTATAAGAGTTGCTATATCCTTCGCACCATTCAAGACTGTTGTGTGTGAAATTCTTAAGACATCACTGGTTTCTGAAATACTCAAACCAGCCCATCTGGCACTAGCAACCTTGCCACGATTAAAGTCACTAGGATCACATTTTTCATGATTCATCTTCATTTTGATGTTTGGTATGAATGTTAACTGAACCTGTCACATGATTGGCTGCTTGGATAACTGCATAGATGTGCAAGTGTCCACTAATAAACTCACTATTAAAGAGAATGGTGAGCTTTAAAAGGTTTATACTGTTTAAAACACATGAAGACCTGAAATGCTTAAAACAATATTGGACAGTTATTGGTTTCAGCTGAGAGTTTCAGTATCCACATCAGTATTGTGGAAACTCTATCACTTGAGAATACTGTATTTTTTTACATAAACAAAGAGATTTATTTGCACATAATATTTCTCTTAGTACTTTTTGTTACAGGTACTTCCATTTTATGTGGATGCTCCATCATAGATGTTTAATATTTAACCATGTACTAAGAATGACCTCAAATTTTCCTATCTGGCCCTGACCCTAATCTCAGTGTATAAACCCTAACCCTATTCTTAAACAACAGCACTACTGCAATCTATAGAGTTAGTGTTAATAATCTGTAGGTCTGCATGTAAGTTATAGAAGTAGCTGCCACACTGTGATGAGCAGTTATATTATTGAAATGTACAGTACGTAATAGCAAGGAATACTATGCAAGGCATGAGTTCTCAAGAATGGCACTGGGAACGGATTATCTAATGGTACCTTCCAAATAAAGACATCTCCACAGTGGTTCCACTTTGGAGATATTAAGGACCTATTTCTACTTTTCTGGAGAGGTATGGACCTATTTTAGCTACTTTTGCTGTTTGTGTGAGGTATGCAATTAGTGGCATTTCATGTATTCTTGCAATCTTCACCTGTGAAAAAAATGCTTCAAAGCTCTAGTATTTCAGTAAAAGTTAGCAGGTAAAGGGGTTGGCCTTTCTATAAACCAATCAATTCTATAAACCAATTTTGACCAATCAGAAACATTTCTGCCTATTCTGGAGCTGGAACATAGAATTAATGCAGACAAAAAACTAAGGCGGTCAGGCAATCAGACCTGGCTCCCTCATCTGGTGGCTAACATTCCTGGGATCCTGGATTTCAAAACAAACCTAAATTGAGCTGTTAGTGCTCACTAAAATATGCACTACATGGCCAAACATCTGCAGACATCTGACCATCACACCCAAATGTAGGCCTTTCCCTAACTGTTGCCACCAGGGTAAAAGCAGTTGTAAAGTTGTAAAGGATGTCTTTGTATGTTGTAGCATTGCAATTCTACTTCACTGGAAATAAGAGACCCAAAGTTGTTCCAGCATGACAGTGCCCCTGTGCACAAAGTGAGGTCCATGAAGACATGGTTTATCAAGGTTGGTTTGGAAAAATTCAGGTGGTCTGCACAGAGCCCTAACCTCTAACCCCATTGAACACCTTTGTGTCAGATGGAATGCTGATATTATGCCAGGCTCTTGTGACAGAAGAAAGTCTTCAGAGAAGAGTGGAGGTTATTATAATAGCAAAAAGAGGGGATTACATCTGGAATGAATTGTTCAACAAGCACATATAGTTGTGATGGAAATGAAAATGTCAACACAAGTGCATACGTGGTAGCCTATACAAGGAGAGGCTTGCATATAAGCAGAAAGAAAATCATTTGAACACCCAGTGAGATGAATGTTTGATATAAAAAAATTACAATTAAATGTCCACTGGTGCTTAGCTGGTACTGCTGTTTGCTTACATGTAGCTTGGATGGATGTACTTTGAGCCATCAAATTTCCTAGTTACACCCTGAGCATAGTCAATAAATCAAGGTACTGTTGCACTATTTATGAGAGATCATTTGTACAATACAGCACCCATAGTAGCACTTTCTGGATCATAGTGCTGCCATTACACTCTGCATGTACTGCATACTGCATGTACTGTACATGTATGGCAAAATGGGATTTAATGGAGGGGGTGGCCTCTTTTGGTGACCATTGTGGCTTTGTTGGTGTTATCAGTTCATTCGATAATTTAACATTGGTTTTGTTCCATGCTCCATTCTCAATGTCTATGGTTTAGTCAAAGATGCTCACAAGTCATTTTTTGCAAGTATAAGTTGAGTCTCAATTCTTTGACTTAGAGTCCAAGTCAAGTCTCAAGTCTTCATTCAAGTCTTGACTATTTTAAGCCAAGTGTCAGGTTATGGTTGTGTCATCTGTGGCTGCACATGCATAAAGTTACACACGATAATAAGTAAGGGAATAACATTCAGCTAGTCTGACATTTCCTTAATATTAAATGTGCCAAAAAATAAATAAATAAATAAAGATAATTCTTGACTCCAAATCTCCCAAAACTCCCAAATCTGGAGCCTGAATCGAGTCTCAAGTCTTTTGAGGATGAGTTTCCAGGTAAGAATCAAATGTATGTTCTCTATGTATGCACCTTTAGTATGACTTGTCAAGTCAAGTCACAAACTCAAGTCCCCATCTGTGGGCATAGCCCTAACATTTTTTTAAATGATTTTTATGGTCTTGTCATGGGAATAGGAGAGATACCTGAAAGATACATTTTCTGCTTTCTCAATAAAAGCAGCAGTAACACAAAAAGCAAAGGTAAAATTCACCTGGCTGGAAAGGCAACTCACCGAAGGAGAAAGGACCTGGGATGTCAGTTGTCTAGGTATACACTCATCACCTGAAAATTCACAATCTTCAGATTTGTGAACCTTTGAACATGAGTGGGTGTAGCCATGGTCTCTGGTCAGTAAAAGGACAGCTGTTTATTTTTTGTGCTGTTTATTATTTGTCCTGTTTTCACAGAGCCATCTCATCTACCAATATACTGTAGAGTTTTTATGGAGGGAAAAATCCGTTTGCTGTGTCCATGCTGGAATTTTGTTGTTTGTAATGACCACATTAAGGATTCTGTTGTCAACTACTACTCCTCTGTGACAAACAAAAAAAAATCCCTAATCATCCTGTTTTTGGACTTCTATTTCCTGGATGTGTCTGAGTCAGCCTGTTGAGGAGGTGTGGAGGTCGATAGGAGGACAAGCCTCTTCCTGAGTCACGTAACCACACCGATGCAAAGCAGGAAGAGTGCCAAAGAGCACAGGAATGTCGGGGGAAAATATATGAGATGCGTAACGTGTGGGCAATGGTGGTGATATAAGTGGGACAAGAGGGGCATGGAAACTGGATCAAAGGTTATGTATCTGACATCCCTTCCCCTACTGAGTAGTTCTGTTCTGTGGACAGTGGAAATGTGAGCAGCACTATTCCTGGTAGGGTTAAGTATAGTCTAGCAAACTGCTTGTGGCTCAGTGGCTCAGTAAACACAGTGGAAAGTGTCAATTGGAGTTAGACACAGCAGCAGCAGACCTGATGACACGTTGATATACCGATACTCCCAGACTCAAGCCTTCTCTTGTGGGTGTGTATATGGGTGAAAGGCAACGGTGATGTGTTTAGTTGAAGGCTGAACGTCAGCAGGTCTGGCTATACTGTGTGCCCTGCACGTAGGCGCACACGCCAAACCCTGCATGCTTTAAAATGAGCCTATATACACACACGTCTCACAGCACAGAAAAGAACTGCCTTGATTGTATTTATTATGTTGGGGTTTATGGGGTTTATTCAAGTTCCAAATGAATTATGCACAGAACTGAGCCAATCATTTTCCGTAAAAGCGTTTGAACAACTCAACAATCAGGTTTTAAGGCGAGACACTGTTTACACATTGTAGCCTCATAGTAAGGAAGGTTCAACACTCGGCTATATTTAGATTTCTGTGTGTTTGCATTGCAGAGAGGGGCAGGGAAATCTGTAAAAGAAAAAAAAAATCAATGAATGTGTATATGGGAGAAAAAAAGAATAAGAAAAGAATGTGTTTTTCCACTTGATAACTAAAACATTGTGACTAATGACACTTGATATCATGGAAAGTGTCATGCTTGTGAAATGATTTTTCTGTACATTCAGCAAGCTTCATATATAACCAGGAGTCATGTGTTCTTATTGCATGAGGCCATTTTTTTCACTCAGCCTTCACTACAGTGATTGTGAGTCTTACCAATCACCCGCCTTTTGTTTATGATGAGTTTTAACTCGGACATTTTCAAGACCACATGTTCACAGCCTTATGCTTTTCTCAGCAACAGGGATGCATATGGATATTAATGAGTCAATGAGTCAATTTCAATGAGTCAGACCATTTGACTCTGAAGCAGCTCTTCAAAATGCAAAATGCTGCATTTTTCTTTCCAAACCAGACAAATTTATTTATGATGATAAATTATTGTGACCAGTGATTGTTCATCTTTGACTAAATACGCCTGAAATAAAAGTGTACCTAAGAATATAATGTTTATTTAACCGAATATTCGTACTCTGAACTTCTATTTAATTTTGAATAAATAACTTACACAAAGTAACACATATCCATGCATTGAGATCATTGTGTATGTGCCAAATTCATTTTCATGTATACTCATAATTAACACACCTGGCTACATGCGGAATATTTTCAGCCAGCAGAAGTTGAGCAGACCTTCCCTGTCATAATATCGTTCATGCAAATGAGCAGATGTTGAAATGAGGTTTCCATGGAAGCATATTTATTAAATCACACTGCAATAGTAATGGCATTAACTACATAAAAATAAAAAAAAAAGCAAGCTCTCAGTGTTCAGCTTTCAATGTTCACCTACAATGACACATCACTAATGGGCATGTCACGGCAAGCTAAGCAAACTCCAATCATTGTCTGTTTATAAAACCGCACAGATGTTGTCACGGAACACATCCAGAAGGAGAGTTCGAATATATTGTAATGTCAGTGGTGTGGGATGCCACCGGACACATGACTCAACCGATTCAGACACAGAACTAGAAGCAAAGACATACACACATCAATGTGGAGACCCACACACACACACAAATAAGCATACACTAAACCTGCATGCTGGGAGGTCCTGAGACGACGCCCCATCAAATCCTGAAGTCGCCACCCATGCCCAACAATCCAGTGCCTGTTTCCACAATATTGTCACATGCTGTTAAATGACAAATATTTGTTACATATTCAGATTTTTAATTAATTAAGTGCACATGGCAGAAACAAAGACATACATTTATGAACAATTATCATTGCTTTCGGTTTTCAACTTAATTGTCTCTTAGGCTCCTGTAATAATAGATCCATTTATACTGTAGTTATTAAATAAAACACACTACTTATTATAATAGTGCTTATAAAAAACTAAGTACTAATCATCACGATGCAGGCAGTAACACGGCCTGAACAGGCCTGTCTGACTCACTCTGTGCATCGGCTCTGTTGAAATGCGTGCCAAATAGTGCCACACACCTAAAACAAGGACAAGCAATCCTTGGATAAACAGAGAAGTGAAGTATGAAAGGTAAATAAACTGGGTGTTATAATTAATTGTAACTCTTGTGTGAGTAGATAGTGGTTAATAGTTCTAGCAGGAAATGGAGATGAATATCATTTACCTTCTTGAATGTCAGCACACTGCTCCAGCAAAAACGTGTCCGTTTGCAAGAACAGGCAAGAATTATTGTTATATTATTTACAATTATATTATTGTTATAAACTCAGCTTTTTACTTGATCTTAATCTTAATCTTGATAATTCTGTTGTTTCGCCCTCCTCTTGGGTTAAAAGTTTGGGAGTTGTTCTTGACAGTTAGCACACATTTCCAATATCACACGATCTGCCTATTTCCATCTGAGGAACATTAACCGGCTGCGTCCATTCCTTAGTCAATCCAGCACAGCTATCCTAGTCAATGCATTGGTAACATCCAGACAAGATTACTGTAATTCTA
>JAOTRJ010000002.1:7323399-7341808 GCA_028564905.1 Leptodoras praelongus | reverse complement strand
CACAGGCATATTCTTGATCTTCTTCCTGATCTTTTTATAATGAAAGTTTTTTATAATGTTATATTGTGTCCTTTTAATCTTTGTAAGGTGTCCTTGAGTGCTCTGAAAGGCGCCATTGGTAAATAAAATGGATTATTATTATTATTATTATACACGGCACATTGAATCACATGGCAAAATCCATTCTTTCTTTCAAATTTCCATTCTTCACAATTCAAATATGCACTTCTTCTAATTATGGTTCTCAGTGTGCAGTTATTATTGCATTTGAACAAATATGAGCTGCCTGCTTGATTTGCATGCTTGATTTGTAAAAGATCTACGAATGTCTCCACATTCTCTACTCGACAAGTAGCGAGTCAGCGCAGTTCATTTCTTCGGGGTAAGATCCTCCAAATATTCATTGCAGAAGTGATTATATTTTTGAAACCTATTTACAAAAAACAACTTGATATTTTCTTTACAGCATCTTTATATTACATTATCATTATTACATTATTACATGTTTTTTTATATATTCATCTGCCATAACCAAACACTTTATTAGGAACACCTGTACACTTGCTCTTTCGTGCATTTGTCTGGGCAGCCAATCACATGGTAGCAGCACAATGCATAAAATCATGCAGATACAGTCGAAGAGCTTCGAGAGAATAAAGAGAATAGGAAAGACAGTAGGACATTATTTTGAACATGACATATAGAGGCACTATATAACTCCACATGCAGAGCCAGATATTTATTTGTACTGTAATGGACGTATGCAGTGGGAGCATGTTCTTATTCATGGAATTAATATTATAGTCTTGGGTAGTGTTGAAAAAATCTTTTGTAGGCCAAGACTGAGGCACAGTGAAATTTCACCAGAGCACTATATTTTGACACACAATAATCTCTATAGTTTGCACAGAATTGCAGGAAAAAACAAAACAGAGGTCAAGGTAGAAAGGCCAGATGGCTTTAAGCTGGCAGGAAGGCATTAGTAACTCGAATAACCACTATTTGCAAATGTGGTGAGTAGAAATGCAGCACTGAGCACACAGCACATCAGCCCTTGAAGTAGATGGGCTACAATAACAGAAGACCACCAACCTTACAAATCTATGTGCACTATCAAGTCTTCCTCAGCTGGACTGCTTACCATTCCCTCTTCCAACCTCCATAATTTTGGTGAGTGAGCATTCTCCAGACTTGCTCCACGCCCCTGGAACTCTCTCCCATCACAAATCAAACTCTCTCTCTCTCTTCAAATCCAACCATAAACATCTATTTTCTCTTGAGTGCAACCTCCCTCTGTCTTAAATCTATTGATCTGTTATTCATGTAATTTTGTCATTTGTTTGGTCATCTGTCTGGTTTGTCTGATGTTAGACGTTTACATGTGCAATGTAATTATACATTGAGTATAATGTATAATTGGGTCTTTGAAAAGCGCTATATCTTTTATGGGAATTTCAGATTCACACACACACACACACACACACAGACACACACACCATATAAATTGTCACACATAATTGCAATATTAGGCATGCGTCACCATTCTGACAGGTAAAAACCTAAGGCATTATGGCAAGTACCCTTTGTTCAGTTGGTTTCCCCATCAGAAAGTTGTTGTGGTAAGCAAATTTTTTTGCTTTATAGATGTTTAACGAATTAAAAGTACAGGAAGTGGGTGTGTATAAAGAATGGCCTGCAGCAGCCATATCCTCAAATGCCCTCTTTCTTCAAATCCCTTTACTCCGTGAGACAAATGCTTCACAGTGTACTCATAAATGATCTAAAAGCACAACATCTATCAAGAAATAGCATACTGTACATAAAAGGAAAAAGAGTAGCTATGTTACAGTCATGGATCATAGATGCTGAGCACTTAATGTCCCTAACGTTTCTACTATTCCTGTTATTCAATGTTAAATTCAACTTTTATCTGCCCTTGTTGAGCTTTCAATGACATGCTCAGGATCAGCAGACAAGAAGATACAGTATGTACAATATGTACAAGATTGTAGCGAAATAAACGGTCAGCAAAACAGTAACGAAAAAGGGCGAGAGGAAGAAGGGAGTTAGTAAACAGAAAGCAGATGGCTAACCACAGAGCGCCGTGGCATCCAGGCGTTGGCTGCCTGGTTAAAGTCTAACCAAATCTCTCCTCCTCTTATCTGCAGCCCACTGCTCCTAGTGGATTTGTAAACATAAGAAACTCCCCTCCTACACACACCTCACCTCACAGCGTTCTCAAGAGACTTCTCATCTCATTATCCAGTCAAGGTTAAGTCTACAGTCCTGCTGTTACATTACAGTGCACTTGTGCCTATTGTATAGGTTTTAATAATAGGTATAAAAAGTTAGACTCTGCTTGGATGCAGTACAACATGTCTCAGAGCTCTTTGATTCGAATTCTCATCAAATGCCTAAAATGAATGCAGTCTAAGACAGAAATCCATATGTGCAAGCCATATATGTGCTGTTCTCTGTATGTTTTGAAACACTGTGTGAGTCATATGTACGTTAACATGCTCAGTATAGCATTGTGGAACACAGGGGTATCTGAGGACACGGTACTCCCAGTCACTCCATTTCCACGCCCACTTCCTGTTCTCCAGACAGATGGGCCATTGGATCACGGGCCTTGTTGCCAGGACAACTGCTTTGGCTGCATCCAATAGAAAAGCACTCAACACATGGCCAATCACAACAGCCAAGCCAAGCTGGCTTTTATTGTGACTAAAAGAAAAATGCGTGCACATAATAACAGCGAAAGCCATACAGAAAAGAATAGTTGAGCCTTTTCTATTCTGATAAACATTGCCAGATGATCTTAACATCAAATCTAAGATGTAGCTTTAAGGCAAATAGCGCTGTAGGAGCTGAGAGAATTACAAATCTACCGTGTGCTTGTATAAACACACCATAGGGGTGATTCCATACAAAAAGCATTAACATGTAACAGTATATAACAACAATGCACATTTTCTTTGCAGACATATAAAAAATACCTCACCCAAATATAACAATAAATATATAGTTAAGTACTTTGATACAAAAATCAGCAGATAAGTGAGTTAGAAAACTGTTTTTTTTTTTAAAAAACCCTGATGCTATACAGTCTGTAGTTAAAAAAAAGACTCCAAATAAGCTGACTGATGAAGACAATAATAGTAAAACATAAGAGAATGCAATGATCCATGGACACAAAATAAACTACTGATAGACTAAAGGTAATACTATTGACTTGGCATTCTGTATCCAGAAACTATTGCATGTTTTATCTTGCATGGTAGTTCTGGTTCTGTATTTCTAAGTAATTTGTCATTTTATCAAAGAAATGTTTATTCATATGGCTGTGGTTTAGTAATTGTTATCAGGGAAAACATTTTATACATATAGTGTCTGACTAGAACAAATGATTTATTTATGATCTCTCATCTCTGGATTTGCTAGTTAACCAGCACCAGAACCAGAAGCAAATAAAATCTGTATGGAATCAACACAGAATTTATGTTGCTCTGTTTGTTTTTCCATCAGGGACATTAAGTCAAATCCAGAACAAGAACTTTCTGCTGTGACATGCAAAAATGAAAAAAAAAAAAAGAAATTTATTTTAAGGACATATTACCTGTTTTTTGGGTGAAAATGTAATTTGCTCCCAAATATCTCTATATAGAAACATAATATGCACTTATAGACACATACATACACAAGCAACACTAGTGACACAGTACCTCATAGAGCTGCTCAGCACGGGGTTATGCTGTACACACTAAATACTGCTCAGTGTTTATGTATAAATACAGAAATCAGTGAGAATGCCCTAAAATCCCTCTAACAGCAAAAATACCCCATTTACTGCATGCATTCAGTTCTCGCCATTAAATAACAGGATCTCCAGTGCTGTTGGTTTTAAGCTCTATAACACCGATTAAATATTTCAAGGGAATCTGACTTTGCAGTATCTCAGCTCTATCTCAGATTCTCAAACTATTCAAAACCACAGATATTTGCCTTTTTACATTCCAAAAATAGTATATATGGCTCAAAACTTCAGGATTTATATATGAGGGCATATACATTGTTCCCCTCCATTCTCATTTCACACATTGCATAGTTTAGCATACACTTCATAATAGATGCACACACAAAATTAGGGGAGCAAATTTTGGTCTTAGCTACATGTAAGAAACCACAGATAAGAAGTGCATGGAAGGCCTGAAGTACCTCCAAGGACATGGACACAGACATAGAGGCATGTAAACAGTCCATACTGGGGGAGAAGGCTATTCAAATCTCAGTGAGAGTGAGCTTCACTATTCCACCCATCTCCTCCATCTGGATCTGAAAGGTGTCCTCATTGGAGTAATGCTTGATAATATTATCGTCCATGTTGACCAGGATCCTGTTGAAGTGACACAGTTTTTTAGAAACACAAAGATAGTGCAGTGATCAAATGGTCATTGCAAAGGAGTACCCTTACCCTTACCCAAGTATAAAAATGCTTACCCTTTTTTGCACTTCTTATAGACCTTCCCTATTTTCTCAAGAGGAACTTCATACTTCTCTGATATCTGAAAGAAAGGAAAGAAGGTTGAATTACTTTACACAAATATGACTAAAATAAGTAATCCATATAAGGTATTGCAGTTCCTTATGAAGGAATAGCTGAAAACATTTGGGTGAATTATGTGACCCCCTCCGCAATGATTTAATGGAACATTTGTAAGCGGAAGCAAATGGGTGCATTGCCAAGTAGTATCATAGGTCAACTTATTTTAAAGGAGGCTTAGCCTAGTGAATTCAGCACCCCTCTCTCTCTACACACTACCCGCCTGTCATTCTACTCTCCACATTCCCATATCCCATACCAGTCTAATCTATGTCTACAATGTCATCATTCACACATACACACATACTAGCAAATGGGAGCATGCCGTTCTTCACAGTTCTGACCTGTCTGCATGCTTTGCTGGCAAGCCGTTGTCTGTGATACCTACAGCCATATGTGTGCCCTGTTACCTAGATTCCTTCTCCTAACAATGGTAAACATCATACACACATTCCCTTTCCAGTGGACTTTACATAAGCCATGCCAGGCCCCTTTTAGTATGCATGTGGCTAATTGTTGTGTCAGAACATGGTTTGGGGATGCTGTACTAAAGAAGCATATATGCTTTAATTGTTAGATTCTGATATCTGTGACGGGAGTGACATGCTTAGACCTCAACACTGGGTCCAACATGTTGATTAGTGAAGACTTAATGAGTATGTGTTGGGGTTTTTTGTGCCTGCCTAGGCTCTTAGGAACTGGTTAGGAGATTACACTCATGTATTGCGGTCTATACTGTGGCTTTAGTTGAATTACATAATAAATGGGAGGGAGAAAGGAAAAAGTAGTCTGTGCATGCAATTTTCTGTTCTATCTTTCCTGCTGATTCACTGGATAGATGGGGAGGCATTGCTGTCTGAGTCAACACACTGGCTGAAACAAACAAAAAAATCATCCACCACTTTTTCATGGTATGATAAATTGTTAGCCACGTTTTGACACTAAGATTATATCCCAAAACAGAGCCTGAACTGAATTCTACCAGAAAGAAATCCCATATTTTTGCTTTCCCAGGCATTCACTGTACGTGGTTTTCAGGTACAGATGTATTAGTTGCACAGAAGGCAATAATGTGACTATATGGGTGACTAAGTTCAATAAGCACCACACTATGGAGAACTTACCGCTTCCACCAGTCCTTTCACTGTAGGAGTCTTCAGCATGAGGGCATCGAAGACCTCTTCACTCTCTTTCCGCACATACAGCAAAACTATAAGGGACAGAGAAATATGGTCAATTGTGGTCTCACACACATATACATATATTCACATGCACACTTTTCAAAGTTGAGATTAGAACATTAAAACCAAAAACAAAAAAACTCATTTACCAGCAATAAAAACTCAACATAATCTAGTTTGTTATGGCCACATCTTCATATGACCTGGGGAGAGCATTTGATCTGCTCTGTGTGTTCTTGGCTCTAATGACTTTGCACCTCACATGCTGTTCCCTTCAGTTAGGGATGCTGCCCAAATCACAAGACCCAAACCAACTTCCTAGAGTCTGTAGGAGGAGTGGGCAGAGTTTTGGAGTGGGAGGTATTTTTGAGTGAGTGGAGTAAAGGATGCAGTGTAGAGCACAGTGGATAACAGGGAAGTACACAAAGCAGTGTTGATTTTGGCATAAAATTCAGTCCAAACACACACCTGCACACCATGCCACAGCAACATGAATGCTAACTGACCCTTCCAATGTAGGTCATAGGTTGTAGGAAACATAGCTACAGTATGTGTTTGCTAATGTGCGCTTAACATCCCACCACTATTATGCACTATTCTGAGTGCAAAGGAAAAAACTACTCAAGGGAATGAGAGGTAAGTGTGTGGCTGGAGGAAGAAGAGACAGGGGTGGTTTTAGGTAATGAAGCACCTTGGAGCAACGTTCCACTGAGACTGTACCATAGTGACAAAAGCAGTCTGTTACCAAACAAACACACTGCTTTCTGTCTCTACACTCCACTCTCACGCAAACAAGACTTGGTACAGAAAAGCTTAAATTGTAGACAAAACAGCACATGAGAAATTTTGCACACCTCTCTTTGGTTCGTCCACCCTGGCCAACTTATTAGGAGGAGATCCAAACTCATCTTCTGAGTAGGGTAATCTTTTCATTCCTGAGCTGAAAGAGACAGAGAGACAGGCTAAGTAGATGTGTGTAGTTCTTAGAAAAGCGTATTAGCCGTTGACCCAAAATAATCCCAGCTCTGTTCTCGATTTTCCTGGTATGTTCTGGACATGGCTAACGTTTGACTTTTGCCCTATAGTACACAATAAACCAACACATAGGACCAGTGAGAGAGAGCGACACAGTTACATCATTCATTCATTCATCTTCAATAGCTGCTTTATCATGGCCAGTGTCATAGTGGATCCTGAGCATGGGTCAGGAACACTGGGCATGTAGCAGAGAAACAGTGCACCGCAGTGCACAATGATGCACACACTCATTCAAACACTCTTTCACACCTAAGAGAATTTAGCATAGCTAATTCACCTACTGGCATGTTTTAGGAAATAGGAGGATACATAAAAAGCAATATATTAAATGCAAACCTACCCATCTTCTGCATCCTCAGGAGAGAAGGGCTGAAAGAAAAGAAGACAAAAAAGGAAATATTTAATTACTATTACTGCTCAGAGCAACAGGCTGTTAGCAGACACTGTATGAAATGTTATCTATTGCTGAATAAGTACTGCAACATTGTAACCCAAGGACAAAATCTTAAAATTATATTTACCTGGCAAACTTTTAAAAACATGTTCAATTGGCAAGCTACATACATGTGAATCTTGTAAAATGTAACTAATGTAAAATGATGGTATTTTTTAAATTTGTAATAATTATATATTTCCAGGAAATGTATGAACTAGATTACAACAAATGTACACAAGGACTCTCTTCTGAGGTCATATTCACACTATTACACACCCACTCACTTCATTCGGAATGGAAAAAGGCAGTGAGTGAGTTAAGTGGAGTTTGTAGAGTTTAATATGTGGGGCAGGAGTGGCTCAGTGGTTAAGGTGTTGGGTTACTGAATAGAAGGTTGGGGGTTGAAGCCCCAGCACCACCAAAATACCACTGTTGGGCCCTTGAGCACGGCCCTTAACGCTCAGCTGTATAAATAATGAGATAAATGTAAGTCACTCTGGATAAGGGTGTCTGCCAAATGCCAGAAATGTAATATAAAATGACTTGTGAGCTGTTTTTCTATGATTTCATTAACATAATTCACACTGCAGGATTTCAGGGCATATGAAACCATGTTGTTCCCTTCTCCATCTTTGGTGTGTATGCTGCATTAGCTTCTATGTGACTGAACCCAAAATAGGTTATGTGGGTTGGCACTGGAGCTGCACCAACACTGTGTACTAAAACAAATGTTTTTTCTGTGTAATTCAGGACAGTAAACATTCAGAAGGTGTATTTTTGGATTTATACTGCTCTAGGGGTCAACATTAGACCTACTGGTGCGCAGCCTGTAAAGAGGTCAAAGATCTTTTTCAGGGACCCTTCTTACCTGTGAGCCAACATAAAGTTTAAAAGCATGACCCCAGGAAGAGAGTTTAATACCTCAAGACCTCTTTTCTCTATCATCTTCTGTTATTCCATTAGAGTAAAAAAATGTATTCAAGGGTTACTTATATGTTATACTTTTTATACTTATATACTTGATTTCGTAATAGGCTAACTGTAAATAAAATTAAACACGTCCTTAATGAGGATTTGGGCAAGCTTTAGGAATCTTTGCCACGTCTATCAGAGCACAACATGATAACAGCCAAAACTGTGCCATAAAGAGCTTGGTTCACTAAGAGAGCATGCTGTTTTCACGTGTTAGCCAAGTACAGCTCTGAGGTCATGCTGACCTAACTCTTGTTTCATTATCTCTTAGGTTAGGTTGCAGGACATTGTACTGCTAGTATGTGAAACACATCAACCAGAGTTTTTTTTTTTTTTGCTATTTCAGTACAGAGAAACAGTTGATATGTTTTTGGAATGAGTCATATTCTTATATGACTCTGCTTTCACTGAAATTGATCAATTCTATTACTTAGTGCAAAATTAGTGCAGCTTGTTCAGTCATGTTTTGGGATTGTTTGCTATTACATGCAGGGGGAAAAGGCTTACAAGAAAAACTCACAAGAAAGGCTTACAAGACGTCTTATCTATACAATCTCAGTTTTTCATTGAGTATTGGTAGGTCAGAGGATGATGCTTTGTTTGTAAGGTTTTGCGTAGTGCTCTTATGATCATATATTTTTATGTAGTGACAGTGAACAGCTTTGAGGATCAGTATTTTTGGGAGGAAGATGAAACAGGAAGTTACTCACATGGCGCTGGAAATTTGCAAAATGGATGTCTGGGATGAAGAGGACGGGCTGAGTGTCCAGGTCTGTCATCATCTTAAACACAGTGATATCACTACGTTTGTGCATCAGTGGCACTTTGGTATCCACAACTAGAAAATAATCACATACATATGCATACATCAGTCTTTTTCTTTTATTAAAAAGGAAAAAAATCAACTGTGCTTTAAAACTAACCATCTACCTGCCATACATCTATATTATCTGATAATTATTGATTTTCTCATTAGCAAATATGGAAACATGAAGTAATGCAGTCCACACTCACAGGGAGCCAAGCTGGGGTTTACATCAGTACATTTGCCCTTCCTGCGTGACTGCTTGCGCTCCTCATCTCGGATCTTTCTCTCTGCACCCTTGTCGCAGAACACCTTGATCTGGCAGTAGGCACGGTGAATAGGCTTGTTGCTGCGGTTGTTGTAGCTGTACGTGTCAATCTGCAGGTTCAGAGGGAGACCCTTCACCCCCTTCTGAGAGGAAAAGTCTGTGCTCAGGCAGTTGACAGAGATGAAGATCTAAAGGAGGTGGAGAAGGAAAGAGCCATTAAAAAGACTTCTCCAAATGATGGTATATAGTATATTAGGACTCCTGTAGGGATCATGAAGCCTTTAGGGTATACTGGATATATTTTTTACAGTGGGCTATTTAAAGCTCACTTATAAACCCACAAATGTAAAGCAGCCAATCTTTTTTTCCAGTCATTAATATTCTTTCTTTATTATATTGTTTTTTTTTTTTTTAAACAGCATATTCAGGATTCTGTAATGACTTGCTGTAATTACTAGCTGTTTCATTTATTATTTCATTATTATCATCACAGATGATAAGTTGATGTATGTCTCCCCCTATGGGCTCAGATGCAATAACACTTACTTCCTTACAGCTAAATATAAGTTGAGTATATGTTTACAGTAGCAGACTGTTCTATCTTAAATGGCTTTCTCAGACATACGTCATAATATTAATGGAAGAATATGATAAAATATGGTAATTATGTGACAAATTATTAATATATCTATGTGATTACTAATTATGTAAATTCTTAAAATAGGAAACAAAATAACTTATTAATGCAGAACTTATTAATGCAGCTTTGTAATACAGAATGTAATAGACTAAGCAAGATAAAAATAGAAATTTTGTTGTAGTACAAGATATTTCAAAAATGTCCACTAGGGGGCACAACAGGCTTGAATATGTGTATTCTTTCTCCATGTGCCCTGTTTCTTAATTGCTTTGTGTCCATATACAGGTGAGTCATTATTTCAGCTGACAGAGCAAAGAGTAACAATTCGTTATTATTCGCTGTACAAAGTGATGTCATTCACGTTTTCTGTACTTCTCATGAGTTCAATAACAAACAACAAAAAGGACTGGAGTGAATATATTCACTTATCATTCCATCTTTCTCTCTACTGTCTTATACAAACACACACACACACACAGACACACAGACACACACACATACATAAACACAGATACACAGCAAACAGAGAGTGCTCCAGAGCACACGGATGAGTATCCTATGACCACATACATACCTTGTGATCTACATCCTGGTTTTCAGCACAACATGCAGCACATAAAATGGCATTTTAGGCATGATTCATTAACACATCAGTGTGCATTAAACTACAATGTAGCTGACGGTATTTTTCAGACTATAAAGGAAACTCGACCACTGGCCATTTAGGGCCGACAGGACGTTGAAATGGTCAGTGTAGGTGGATTAAAGAAGTCAAGCTGCCACTTACTGAGTGACAGGTTGTACCATACTTGTCTTGATATACTTGTTAAACTGGATTCCTTAAACTGTCAGTGCTAGGTTTTAGATCTTGCCTCCTCTACTTTCCTTTACGTTTCCTCATTCCTCTTTGGGCAGAGCTGCGTCTCACCCAAACGTCTCCTCTGAGCGCATCACCTTAGAATACAATAGGGCTGACAGGTGAAATGGGCTGAGAACTAATTCTTAGTAATGAACACGCTAAAACACCCACACACGCACACATCGTTACTCTGTCACGCAAGTATTTACCTTTGTCTGACCCAACAGGATTTGTTTTTATTTTTTATTTTTTTCATTATTATTTTAATATAAGAAACAAGGTACGGTATTAGTCAAAATGAGAACACAAAACCAAAGTAAAACGTAAGCCTTGGAAACTCCCTGATTAGCACTTGCTTGCTCATATTCACTCCTAATTACACCTTTCAAACAGGAGAAACAGGGCACTTGGTTTGTTTTGCCTGAGTGACATCCATTGTTTGAGTAATGACAATGTGCTCAACATTGCACTGTCTATTTTGAGCATAAATCTCTTCCACAGGCTTACTTTTCTACAGGTCAGGTTTATTTTAAGAGGCACAGAAGGTCTGTTAAACACACTAATATGGCAACAACATGGATCTATATAGGCTAAATATTTTACTGCACTGTAAACTGTTGACAAACTACAAGCCTGTAACCTGAACTAATCTAATCTGCCTACAGATCTCACACTGATGTGATGCCACATAACAAAAGCACAGATCAAGCACAGCAACAAGTGCATGTATTCTTGCTCTATTCTTATTACCTAACCCTCAGTTCAAACTATAAGAAAAAGACTAAGCAATAACAGTTAAGGGCTTCCTATTGAAATAACAATGGGGAGATTCTTAAGAAAGATTTGGTGGAACTCAAATGCTCAATGAAAGTGAAACCCGATTTTGTTACTTATTGGACTTTTAACTTTCAACAAGAGCTGAAAGAGTCATGCTAAATTTTCCAAAGCCCACCTTTGCCTCCTCATTGATGTCCCACGTGAAGGAGATAGCGTTGTAGGAGATCTCCTCAATGTTGCTGATGGTATTAAAGCTTTCTTTGTAGTCAGCTGTGGACAGAAGAAAATGTTGATGTTAGCACTAAAGGACTAAGGGAAGAGATCGTTGTGGAAGAAACAGGCGTGAAAAGGTGCTGAGGGTTTATACAATGAAGAAGAAACGAAGAAAAGATATTAATATAACGCCGGTAAAACAGGACTAGCTGTCCTTGCTTTATGTGTTATGTGGATTTTTTCTATGGACTTCAGAATTTCACTGATCAGCAAGAAAACCACCAAAAACTGGTCATCTCTGAGACAGCCTATCACTGCAGCTAGTTTTTTGACATGATTACTAAATGCCACTTATATTTATTGACTTTGCCCAGCCCTCTAAGCATGGAAAAAGCACTAAGTATTACATATAAAAATATTTAAAATGTCCAATCAAATTTAACATCTACTGGTAGCTGGCAGCTAGTTTTGTTTGTCTAACAACAGACTCACTAGTAAGAGACTGTACTTTGTCATCTTTGTTGAGTGTTGAATTGAGTTAGCAGACTAACTTCAACCTCTCCTTTTCCAGGTCGATTCAGACCGTTTGCCGTGTAGCATTGTTTACGTGCTGGCCCCATTCATCTGAGCACAGTTTGTAGATGGTAAACAAACAGGATCATTAAGCTCTTTCTACCTCCACCCCTTTTCTCCCCCACCCACTTCCACTATAGCTCTCATCTTTGATCTATAGAGCATTCTCTGGCAGAATCACCTAAGAGCCTTAGTTAGTATTTGGTCCAGTGAGCTTTGAACATTTCATTATATTACCCTATAGTGACCTCACATGTGTAACTTTTAGCCTTATATGGCACAGGCTATGTGTTTTGAAAAATGTTCAATACCACTGGCAGTATATATAATATATAATCAAAAGGAAATTTTCACAGTGAGTTTTCTTGGCCTACCCTACTGAAATACTCTTTGTTTTCATCTTGTGCTGAGAATGTGGTTTAAACTGGTGTCTGACAGAATCTTCCGTTGCATTGTATTTTTTCCAGCACATATGTCTAGGCCTGAGTCACGAAGAAAACATGGGCTCTGAGAGGATTTGACACTCCTCACCGATGTCGATGCATCTCTGTTTGGCTGTGTGTTGTCTGGAGTGCCAATACTTCCAGTGCTTGAGCTGGTCATCCCTGCATTTCTCCTCACCGAAAACAACCATCACAACACTCTGTAAAAACAATGCATGGTTAAAGTTATATACATTCGTGACAGATGTCTAAGTTTCCATACAAATACACACACATACAAACACAATCCACATACCCTGACTTTGCAGATGGGGTGGTGAAGGACTTTGCTGTTGTCTGTTTCCTTTAGAGTGATGGGATAGAATTGGCCCTTATTGAGGTATGTCATTGTGCCATCACCCGACTTCTGCCGGAGGGACTTTGAGGCTTCCAGTGTGTACTCAAAATTATTACTGGTAAAGAAAGACAAAACCATGGCTCCTGTGAAATTCAGCTACAATGAAATTACACTTGCAAGCAGTTAGACCCAGAACAGTTTTCATTCTGTGTACTGAGATATGATTCATTTTGGTTGATGGTTTGCAATTGACTATCCTAGTCATTTGCTTGTAGACTTCAAACGCTGCATAATTCAAGAGGAATCTTAACATAGTTGTCTGACATAATCTGTTTACTCCCAAGGGGGCTTCTCAGGAGTGAGGCAGTGTGTATGGCTTACCCTGACACGGTGTCGAAGGTGGGATAGTCCTCTTGTGCAATGGAGGCCATTCGTAACTGGAGATCCCCTGGGAACGAGAACACCTGTGGAGCACAAAAGAGTGTCCGAGAGGGCCTGGCTTCAGCGCAAACAGCCACACTGTGGCCTTGCTTGCAGCCAGCCAAAGCATTCAACCACAGGGCAAACAAAAAGAGAGCTTCCCCCTATGCTATCTGTGTGTGCAGGTTTTTGTTGGGCATTCTAAAATAATCCCCCGCCCCTCCATAACATAGGTTTTAATACAGACGAGGAGAGAGTTAAAAAGAGAGGGAGAGAAAAAGAGAGTCAGAGAGAGAGAAGGCCCTGGCTTTTGTGCAGCAAGAAAACACTGCATTTATTGTGCCAGCGAGACAATGGCATAATGACATGCTAGCCGCTCTTCTGGCTATGTTCAAACAATATTACAAGCAGTACACTGCCAGGCTCTAGAGTTTGCTGTAAAGGTGATATTATATGAGGGGGCTTAGTGTGAGAACAGAGGAACCAAGATGAAGGTAGTGAGTGAAGGAAACAATAAGTGACTGAAGGAATAATGGGAACATCAACCTACCTCCTGACCCCCGTCCTTGAAGTTCTCAGGGAAGGTAGAGTCTGGTGTACGGGGCTGTGTGTTGGGGCTGAACTGACTGTGGGTGAGCTGCCGCTCGAATGCCACTCCATGACCCTCAGGCTCAGAGCAGTGCTGGTTGGGCACAGTGACGGAGAAAGGGTGTGATGGCTCCTCTGTCTTTACAGGGTAACTGGGCATAGCAGCGATGGACACAGTGACTGTGGTGTCAGGTGAGGGGAACAGCGCTCTCTTGTCCTGCACCAGCTGGTTCCCAGGGAGCACAATGTTCAGTGGGACCCCCTTCAGAACCTGGATCCTGTTCTCAGCCGATGCCATTGAGGCCTCTGGGAGAGGAGCCATGAGGTTCCTGCTGAAGAAGAACGCAGACGTCACGCAACAGTAAAGATAACAAAAGGGTCGTCCATAACCACTGCTTTGAACAAGCACACGTCACCTTTTGTTGGGATCCACATCAGAGCCTAGGATGTCGGCCTTTGGCTGGGATATTGTCCTCTTTTCCCGTGGCACCTGGGGAAGGCAAACACAGCTTCTGTCAACCTGAACTACACAGAGCTTTATCTTTAGAGATGACCTGTTATTTAATCCAGTGGACATACAGTGCATTCTGTGTCCTATCTTCTGTATTTGTGAGCTGCATTTAAAATCAGTAAGGAATGTTTCACAGATTAAATTTCACAGTACTTATCAGTGTTATTAATGTTTAAGTGATGATCTAAAACTGATGACTAAACTAATAAATACATACGTGCATACACACATACACATGCATTTACATAAACTGGCTTTACATTATCATCTCAGTATTTCAGGACATCGCAGAGATCTACAGTTGTCTGTTACAGCTGAGTAAAAGTTTCTCCATGGTTTTCAGATCTCAGTATCTGCCCAACCTCTGACCTGACGTATCCTGAGTTTCAACATCAGGCATTGTCAGGATGAGTTATTTTAAGGTATATTAAATACATCTAGTATCTCACAATGAATGCTGTCCAGGGGTTTTGCCATTTGGGTGCGGATGAATTCCTTTACACAACTAAGAAGAAACTGATAACACAATGATCCCTAAGTGTGTTGATACAAATAAGACCAAGCCTCCTACCTTGTAATAATCATAAAGAAGGCCTAGAGCAGCAGCACTGTCCTCATCTCCATTAATGCTCATCATGGCCTTGGTGGCAGCTGTAAGAGGGTTTTCCAGGAAGGACTTCCACGCTTCATCTTCACTGGTGAAGGCACGACGTTGGCTGTAGGCTGGATCATTCTGTAGCACCAGCACTGCCCGCTTACTGTGAGAGATATAGAGACGGATGAGAGAGAGCACCAGTACTACTAGTCATCTGTAAAGGTATGCACAAGAAAAAAAAATATTTATAAATGATATATAAGGGGAAAATCCTCAGAAACCTCATGTGACTGGACTTCAAAAATGAACAAAAGCTTTAACTGAAGAATTTATACTGGCTTGGTTGTGCAACAGTGAAGTGACAAATGACAAATGAAGGTAGATCTTGTACATAATGCAGTCAAAGGTCTTCTTTATAATGGTGAGCTAAGGTAAACCCATCTGAAAGTGGAATAAATCTCAGTTGCTTCCTGTCTGACAAGATGCTCTACTGGCTCTTCCAGTAAGACTGACAAAGATCAGAGTTCCTCATTGGGTGGCTGTCAAGAATCTTGAAAGAATGATCCGCCTTGACATTACAGAGCTTTTAACTATCACCCAATGTAAAGCCTTATTGTTTAATGAGAGAGTGTAGTTATTTCTGCATGGCGAAGGAAGGAGTTTACCAGTAACACCTTCAAACAGACATTCCACACACTCCAGCTTTGTTCCTCATTCTCCCTAATGAACTTTGAAAGATAAAGTTCTGTTCAGGCCAAAGCACAACAAAATAGTAAGTTTAATAGTTTAGAAATCAGTATATGACTGTATGTTCTTGAAAGACTTCACTGATGCCATTCTGAAGTGAAGAGGTTTTGATTCACAAAGCCAACATTATAATGCATAGCCATGGAAACACTGCCGCGTCCTTATAGGATAATTGTTGACGCAACGCGGCTTAGCAGTAATCTGATAACTAATTGTGCCATTCTTTAACCCCCTCTTGCTCCAACCCTGTTTGATTTTAACACTGCAACCTGATAGATCCGTTATCCCGGGACAATAAAAACCTGAGTGGGAACGCAATCCCGCTACTAAAAACAAGGGGGCTGACCATGCACGAAAATGGGTAATGATAGACTTTACATCGTATCCTGACTATATCCCAGTGGAGAAATGAAAAAGGAAAAAGGTTTCCGCTGGGATTCCGAGGCAACATCCCCAACCACTAAACAGTATGCAAACAAATGGGATGTAGGTCTAGTACTGCATTAGGAGGTGGTCTATTAGGAGACGGTTCACGCAAGAGGACACTCATGTAAATCGTACACAAGCCTACAAGGGCTTGGAACCAGAAGAAGGCAAATTTTATAGACAAATTTTAACAGACAACTTTTTTTTTTTTTTTACAGAAAATAGGTCTAAAAAAACAAACGTTGTCTGGCAGTTTTAACCATGCATTCATGTATTTTAAACATATTTAAAAACGGTTTCGCCTTCATGTTTTGTTAGTATGGATAACGAATCTTGTTAATACATTTATTTAATATGGTCTATTTATTTTAAACCAAAATGTCCCTCAAATATGCTGTATCTGCTCTGTGGGGGCTGATTACTTTTCTGTGTACCAAACCAAAAGTTTACGTCTTTCTGACGATCCTCTCTTGCATTTTGTTTAGATTTTTGCCGTTTTTTAAGCATTTACAATGGGCTTAAACACGATTTGTTGCCGGGGAAAAACACAGCCAACGCCTCAAAGGTGTACAATTTCACTAGAGTCAACAGACTCTCCGTCACTGCACTGAAAATTAAAAAAAAGAAAAAAAACAACAACAAGAAGACAAAAATACCAATGAAGCCATATTGGTATGCTTTAAAAAGCAAGCCGTTGTTTGTATTTACATTCAGTTTGCATGTCAAGGAGTCAAACCCCATTAAATGTCATGAGGAAAAGAAATTCCTCTCAGTGCGTCAAAACCTGTCAAGGATTAGACCGAGAAAAAGTTTCAAACCTGTATCAAGGTGCTTTAAAAGATAAGAACAAGCGCAGAAAAATGAAATAAAAAAAGAAAATATATATTTTTTGTGTGTAGTTAGCTAACCAGTTCGTTTAAGGCCGTTTAGTTTTTTACTGAGTTAGCACAAACACTAGTGAGAAGGTAACGCGCACGGAGAGGTCGCGCGGCAGGTGCAGTACACCTGTGTGTGTGTGTGTGTGTGTGTGCATGTGTGTGTGTGTGTGTGTGCATGTGTGTGTGTGTGAGAGAGAGAGAGAGAGAGAGAGAGAGAGCGGCGCGGGTCTGAACACGACAGGTGGAACAGAGCCGAAACTCCGAGCGCGCCGCTCAGTCCCACACGTTCACTTCTCACCACAGCTCCTAAACCTACAATAACCACCCGAACCTCTCAAGAACTGTTTCAGAACAGAAACAGCGTACGTCTATTAAGGTAAAAGAAAATATTCCCAAAAACAATTGTGTCGTGTCGTTTCTTTTCTAACATTTCAGTCCAAAAGCCGCGTTTCTCCTGACAGCTATTCCAGGTGAGTACCGTCCTGTAACGGACCTCAGCTCCTCACTGTACACACACTTACTTGTCATGCTCCTGTGACATCTCGTTTTGGTCGGACTGGACTTTCTAGTTGGTACTGTATATCCGACCCGTCTTCTTCCAGCAGGGGAACGAGAGAATGAGGGTTACCGTTGCGGCTGTCGGAGAGAGAACGGGTTTTGTTAGCTTTTCTTGCTTTTTGGGATATACTCAAAATTTAGGGCCGGTTTTACCTGTGACAGGGCATCGGATTGGGTTACACCTGAGGGGCGGGGCCTAATATGCAACTACACTTGGGACCAACTTGTAATTGGCTCATCAGGCCAGTAAACAGTAAGGACCAATCAGCGAGCAGGTGGAATTAGCGGGACCTGTTGGTGCCTGTGATTCTCTGATCATCTGTGACAGGCTATAACGACATTTTAAGGATATATTTAAAATATACAGATTAATCTAAATGGTTATTTGTTATAATAAACAACTACTACAGGATTTGGATACGTCATTTGTTAAATTCATTTATTCATTCATTCATTCATTCTTTTTCTTGGCCGCTTATTCCTTTTCAGGGTCACGGGGGAGCCGGTGCCTAGCCGGCAGCATAGGGTACAAGGCAGGAAC
>JAOTRJ010000002.1:7081638-7093748 GCA_028564905.1 Leptodoras praelongus | reverse complement strand
TTGTTTTATTTTTGGGCCGGGGGGGGCACAGTGGCACTTACCATCCACAAAGGGGGCCCCACATTAAAAAAGTTTGAGAACTGCTGATCTAAACAAATGGCGGTTGCCGTCAACACGGGTACCTGTGTTTAGACAGGTCACTATACACTTGCATCACTTACTTCTGGGCCAGCCATGGCATACCTGTCACTCAGGGTTCCTATGTGCTTACAAAAGTACCTACCCTGAAGAAGTCCCTATACACAATGCTCTAAGAACTACAGTCCTCCCCAGTTCCTGCAGTGTGAATATCCCAGAAAGGATATGAAGAACTAAGACCTATGAAAAGCTTCCTCCAGTGCGAAAGCACCTGAGTGCACTCCTAGTTACAACTTATGCTAGACCAAAGATATATGGATATCTGGCCATCACACCAACACATGCTTCTTTAACATCTAAGTCTATGCTTTGTCACCTCTTTGCTGTTGTAATAACCTCCACTCTTCTGGGAAGGCTTTCCACTAGATGTTGGAGTGTGGATTCGTGCTCATTCAGCCATAGTGCCCTAAAGGCACTGATGTTAAATGAATTGAGTCCTGGTGCATAGTCTGTCTTACAGTTCATCCCAAAGGTGTTCGGTGGGGTTGAGGTCAGGGCTTTGTGAAGGCCACTTGAGTTCTTCTACACCAACCTAGGCAAACCAATTCACATTGGTTTTATCTACCCTCAACCTGATCTATAATGCATTTGGAAAATCTTTAAACCTTTTCACTTGTTTCACATTTTGTTTCACATCTTGCAAATATATTAAAAATAATAAATAAATAAATAGAATAAATAAATATTTTGTATGGACGTAAGTATTCAGACCCTTGGCTATGACCCTTGAAATTTAGCGCCGGGGCCTCCCATTTCTCTGGATCATCAGATTTTTCAGATGTTTGTACACCTTGATTGGAGTCCATCTGTGGTAAATTCAGTGGATTGGACGTGATTTAGAAAGACACCCCCCCGTCTGTATAAGGTCTCACAGCCGTCAATGCATATCGTTCTCAGAACCAAGCCATGAGGAAGGAAGAACTGCCTGTAGAGCTCAGAGACAGGATTGTGTGGGGGCACAAGGTTACAAAAGAAATAGATTGAACTATTTGGCCTCAAATCTAAGCATTATGTCTGGAGGAAACCAAGGACTGCTCATCACCTGCGCAATACCAGTCATACAGTGAAGCATGGTGGTGGCAGCATCATGTCGTGAGGGTGTTTTTTTTTCCAGCGTCTGGGACAGGGAGACTGGTCAGGGTTGAGGGAGAGCTGAATGGAGTAAAATTACAGAGATCCAGAGTGCTCGGGACCTCAGACTGGGCTGGAGGTTCACCTTCCAACAAGACAATGACCCTAACATACAGCCAAGACGGCACATGATTGGCTTAGGGGCAACTCTGTCAATGTCTTCGAGTGGCCCAGCCTGAGTTCTGACTTGAACCCAAACGGACATCTCTGTCCACTATCGGTCCTCAAGGTTGAGAGGATCTGCAGAGAAGAATGGCAGAAAATCCCCAAAGCCCAGTGTGCAATACTTGTTCCATCATATCTGAGAACACTAGAAACTGTAATCACTGCCAGAGGTGCTTCAACTAAGAACCGAGTGAAAGGGTCTGAATGCTTATGTCAGTGCAATCTTTTAGTTTTTCCTTTTCAGTACATTCACAAAAATATCTAACATTCTGTGTTCACTTTGTCATTACGGGATATTGAGAGCAGAATGACAGGGAAAACCTTTTTCACTTTTCTTTTTTTTTTATTTATTTTAGCACAAGGCCGCAACATAAAATGTGGAAAAAGTGAAAGGGTCTGAAGACTTTCCGAATAAATTGTACTTTTCACACTGAATTATGTGCCTTGTTTGCCAGTTAGCAAAGTGCGAAATCCACTTGCTTCTGGACAGTACTTCGTTCAAGCCGCCCCGTGAACGAGTGCACCTTTCATTCTGACATTTATTATAAAGATGAGCTATGCTTGCATGTGTATTAGGGTTGCTCTGAAAATAATAAACGCACTAGTAGCGTCATTTAAACCACCGTGACCCCGGACAGATTGTGAATCAATCAGTGTGCTCGTTGTTTGTTCCTCAAGTTTCACCGCTCCCGCATGTCCACAAAGTAAATGTAAAAACCTCACACTGATTTTTTTTTTCTCTCGATTCCAGCCATGTAGACGTCTAGACGCAACCAGATGCCGTCAACAAAGTGTCTGCTATTTGTATCTGTTTAGAACACACGATCTGTTCCTCTGTTTGCATTCAGTTACTGTCAAGTGTGTGTCTGTGTGTGTGTGTGTGTGTGTGTGTGCTATATCTGTCAACAGAGGCTTCACGTATGAAAGAATCTTGTCAGCTCATAATCTCATCCGTGGCAAGCTGAATGCTCGGCTCGTCCCTCTTTCTCACATCTGATGGCACGCGTTTTCCGCAGTGCTGCTTCATACTGCGAAACGGAATCCTGAATCAGACTGTAGCACTGTTAATGTTCTCTCTAGGCTGCTTTTAATTTATTTCTGTAAACAGTGCTCTAACTATCTTGGCGTCACGTACCTTGCTACCCGCACCCAAGCTACCCAAGCTGTCGGAGCAAAGGCCGTGAAGTGTGAGCTTCTCGGTGAGCTTTAGTTGAACCCTATGTCGAAGTCATTTAAAGACCAGCATTACTCTGGTGTCACAGAAAGCCATAACTGAGGCTCGCTATAGGGATCAGGAGCACAGTGCCATTTCACACATCATTCTGTGAGCACAGGGATGGTGGATACCAAGAAAAAACACTCCCAGACTTCTCCCAGCATATTTCTAAGACGCGTTACAAAAAAAAAGGTCAGGATTGTGTCTTCCGGGAACTCAATGGGATTTCGGGTATTATTATTATTAATAATAGGCAGAATGGCTCAGTGGGTAGCACTGTTGCTTTATAGTGAGAAGGTCCTGGGTTCGATCCCCAGGTGGAGCAGAAGGTCCTGGGTGTTTTCATTATGGAGTCTGCACGTCCTCCCCGTGTCTCCCTGGATTTTCTCCATGTATTCCGGTTTCCTCCTACAGGCCAAAGACATGCAAGATAGGTGAATTGGACATGCAAAACTGCCTTTTGACTGTATTTGAATGTTGAACTTGTGTACTGATGAAGAACGTCTATCAATGTCACCTTGCACTTGTCATGTATAGGCACTGATGCTGACCAGTAAACATGAAACATAATCGGCAATAATAGGCCACCTCACAGCTCCAGGGGTTTCTGGTTCGTTCCTGAGCTTACTGCTACCGTTTGTCTGGAGTTTGTGTGAATGTTCCTGTATCTGCGTGGGTGTCCTCCAGGTTGTCTTGTTTCCTCTTACCACCCAAAATTCACTAGTTGGTGTACTGGCTCAGTAAATTGCCACTACAGTACCAATCAAAAGTTTGGACACACCTCCTCATTCAAAGTTTTAATGTTTATTTTTTTCCTACATTGTAAATGAATACTGAAGTCCTCCAGACTATGAAGGAACACATAAGGAATCATGTAGTAAACCTAAGTGTTAAACAAACCAAAATATTGATTTTAAGATTTTAGATTCTTTAAAGTTGGCACCTTTGCTTTGATTACAGCTTTGCACACTCTTGGCATTCTCTCAATCAGCTTCATGAGGTTATTACCTGAAATGATTTTCCAAGAAGGAGTTCCCAGAGATGCTGAGCACTTGTTGGCTGCTTTGCCTTCACTCTGCACTCCAACTCATCCCAAACCATCTCAACTGACTGACCTTCATTTCTTACAGTGATAATGAACTATCGTTTTTCATAATATGGATTAGAACATTACTCAAATAGGGCTATTCACTGTACACCAACTCTACCTCTTCACAACACAACTGATGTCTCAAACACATTAAGAGGGTGAGAAATTCAAGAAATGAACTCTTGACAAGGCCCAGCTGTTAACTGAACCTCATACCAGGTGACTACCTCATAAAGCTGACTGATAAAATGCCAAGATGTGCAAAGCTGTCAACTAAGCAAGAGGTGCCTACTGTGAAGAAGCTAAAATATAAAACACATTCTGGTTTGTTTACCACTTTTTTTTTGTTTGCGAAATAATTCCATATGTATTTCTTCATCATAGTTTGGATGACTTTAGTATTAATCTACAATGCAGAACATTTTAAAATAATAAAAACACTGAATTATAGGTGTAGGTGTGATTGTGTGTGGGCCATCCAGAATGTATTCATATTCATCTCTGGGTGAGCGTGACCCAGCGCCGGCTAGAAATCTTTTTTCATGCGATAGGCATATGTAACTCTGCCTCAAGTAACATCAGAATTCAGTGCTGGGGCCTTAACAAACATCAGCATGAGGACTGTGCAACGTTCCTTGGTATACCAGTTTTTCAGACTTTAAAACTGTACCATAACTAACGTGTTTTCTTGTCAGTATGTCTTTATGCTGTACTCTGAATACCTTCTTTTTAAATTCAGACTCAGTACAATGCTATAAGTGACCTTGATGATTAAAGTGGTGGGCAACAACATAAGATGCGCTATACTTTACCAGTGTGTGGGCCTCAGCACAAAGAGGTAGTTGATGGCTTGCAGTGGGAATCAAAATGTTGCCGGTATCCGCAGTGCAGATCTTCAAGCTTTGATATAAAATCTTCAGAAATTAAAATCTTGAAACAGTAGTCTTTTATAGTCTATAATGCATTCTCCTGTTACATGCCTCAGGGCACAAGATGGATTACTTGGTATACAGCAGCCGATGCTACAGATGTTCGTGCATGTGAATGTTGAAAATCACTTTGATTTGCCTGTGTCGCTTGTTGCTTTACTGTGTGTTTTTTTTGTATCATACTCTAGCTTGTTGAAATGGCTAGAGAGTTTTTGGAACGATGAATAAATATTGATTTCCTCAGAGCCCCCCAGACATGACGCTGGTGAAGAAGGAGCAGAAAGATGCCGAGTTGGATAAGAAGATCGAGGCATTGCGAAAGAAAAACGAGGCCCTTATGAAGCGCTATCAGGTGGTGATCAGGATGTTTTTGTATTATTTTCTAAAATATTTTTTTTAACCAAATCAGATTTTTATTTTTTTGAATATATATAACCAAATCGAGCTCTTCTAGCACACGTCAGACTAGCACTTATACAAATACGAGGTCTGTCCAGAAAGTAACGAGAATGAAATCGCGCGTGTAGATGGTGGTTCCAGGTCAGTCAGAGTGGGATCTCGGATAATTGATAAGACCCGTTTCAGTTGCATTGGAGCCTTCGTGGTGCCCAGACATCTGTTTTTGTGAAGCCCTGAAGTGCCTTGTCAGTAGGACAACGCAAGCAAATATTGGATTGTTTAACAAGAGAGCCTAATTTCCTGAACAGCGTGATCACAGGAGATGAATCATGGGTGTTCAAGTACAATCCGGAGACAAAAAGACAAAGTGCTGAATGGCACATGATGACATCACCTCACCCAAAGAAAGCTCACATGAGCAAATCGAAAATCAAGTCATTGTTCATTGACTTTTGATTCTCAAGGTATCATCCATAAACAATTCATACCAGAAGGCCAAGACTAAAACATGTTTAAAAGGTTACCACTTCGCCACAGTAAAGAACGTCCATAGAGCCACGACCGACACTCTGAACACCCTCACGTTTGACAATTTTCAAGCACTGCTACAAGCAATGGCAGAGGTCCTGGGAGAGTTGTGTTTTCACAAGGATCATATTTTGAAGGTGATAATACTAAAGTGTAAATTTTGTGCATAAATATTTATAAATATAATAATAAATAACATTTTCTGGACCGACCTCGTATGTCAGACTCTGTTATCTTGCACATATTAGGTTCAACTGTACATATTGGGCTCACGTGTATCTTGCACATATCAGGCTTGTGCTTATCTTGCACATACACTATATTGCCAAAAGGTATTTGCACGTCTGCCTTCACACGCATCTGAACTTGAGTGAATCCCATTCTTAATCCATAGGATTTAATATGATGTTGGCCCACCCTTTACAGCTACAGCTTCAGCTATTCTGGGAAGGCTTTCCACAAGGTTTAGGAGTGTGTTTATGGGAATTTTTGAGCATTCTTCTGAGGTCAGACACTGATGTTGGACGAGAAGGCCTGGCTCACAGTCTCCACTCTAATTCATCCCAAAGGTGTTCTATCGGGTTGAGGTCAGGACTCTGTGCAGGCCAGTCAAGTTCTTCCATAGCAAACTTCCAATATCCATCCTATTGCCAAATGGATAAGCGTGATGATCTAGAGTCCAGTGGCAGCATGCTGTACACCACTGCATCTGATGCTTTGCGTTGCACTTGGTGATGTAAGGCTTGGATGCAGCTGCTCGGCCATGGAAACACATTCCATGAAGCGCTCTATGCATTGTTCTTGAGCTAATCTGAAGGCCACATGAAGTTTGGAGGTCTGTAGTGATTGACACTGCAGAAAGTTGGTGACCTCAGCATCCGCTGACCCCACTCTATCATTTTACGTGGTCTACCACTTCATAGATGAGTTGCTGTCGTTCCCAATCACTTCCACTTTGTTATAATACCACTGACATTTGACTGGGGAATATTTAGTGGTAAGGAAATTTCACGACTGGACTTGTTGCACAGGTGGCATCCTATCACAGCACAACGCTGGAATTCACTGAGCTTCTGAGAGCGACCCATTCTTTCACAAATGTTTGTAGGAGCAGTCTGCATATCTAGGTTCTTGATTTCATATACCTGTGGCCATGGAAGTGATGATTTCAGGTGGAGCACCTGAATTCAGTTATTTGGACGGGTGAGTGACTACTTTTGGCAATATAGTGTATCAGACACACTTATTTCACTCATCTTACGCATACATTTTCACTTATCTTATACATATCTTGCACATATCAGACTTGTACTTCTCTTATACATATCAGCAAACAAAATTTGATTCTCCCCAAAGGACTGTCATTTAAATTCTATTGGAGTGGGCTGCCATTAAACAAATCAGTGCAGAGACATAGTAGCACAGAACTGGGGGGTATTTTTGCATTGTTTTGCATTTGCATGTTGTTTGCCTTGAAAGCCATCTGACCCGTGTCTTGCCTTTTAGGAGGTGGAGGAGGATAAGAAACGTGCGGAGCAGGAGGGCATGGCAATGCAGAGCCGCAAAGGGAAGGTCGATGACCTGACCATCACCATCAACAAGTCTCCCACTGTGAGCCTTTTAGCAGCTTTGTTTAATGTTGACCTCAGGCACAGACATTAGACAGGCTTTCTATTGCAGTTCATGTTATGCAGATAGCAAGGTTGTCACTACAAATAACCGGTAATCAGGTAAAAATGCAGTTAATTCTTTGTGATGCATTTAACAACCATGTTTAAACTAAGCACTTTGCCCTCCCGCAATGCTTCTACCCACCTAAGGAGAAGCGTGTTGTGACCAAGAAGGGTTTGGGAGATACAGTTCCTAAAGGGGTGCAGAACCAAGAGGATATGTCCGACATTTTCAGTGCTGGCCGTGGTAAAAGGAGGCAGCTTCTAGTCACTGCTCCAGTAACTACTAAGGTGAGCTTGGCATTGTGTCCATGTGTATATGTGTATAGGAATATTGATGATTTGATCCCTGTTCTGGATGTTGCTGATTTTCCCATGCTGTAAAATATATTCATAGTTACCCTTTTCTTTTAGTGAGCATGTCAGATCCTATTGATTTCCATGTATTGACAGGAACTGAGATGTTTGCCAAATATGTGAAATCTCAGTCAAGAGTAGACAAGAATTCACATTTAAACATTAAAGAAGCCATCATAAAACTATACCATTAGTGAAGGAAAGAGGCTCTGATGATGCACAGTGAAGCTATATGGCAAATCTGTTATTGGTGAAAGTTGGGGAACAATCCGGTGTGCTCAAATCTTGAATAACTTGCTGTTGATGTGATGTGGTCTAAGACGTGTCGTGTCACTGCAGGGGAAGAGGGTGGTCAGTGAAAGAGTGGAGAAGAGCAATCCTGCAGGGATAAAACACTCCACTGAGGCCAGGGGGGAGTCACTGGATACTACTGCAGGAAGAAGGGACTGTCCAAAAAGCCAGGTAACTATTTGAAGACATGTACGAGCCCTGATTCTGCACTGATATTCTGTTTCCTTTGCCATTTGTATTTGCACGGGTCTGAACGTTGAGTAAGCCATGATCTTTGGTTTAGTATTTTATGTCTGAAGCAGTCAGTGTTTTAAAGATGCTCTAATCCTGCATTCACACTGCCAGTCACTTTATGCCTCATGTAGCTGAAATCAAACAGCACTGCTCGTTAGTGGTTATGCTTTCACTAGTGATCCTAGATTATTTGTATCCTGCCACAAGGATCTTGACACGGAGCATTTCTCGTTTTTGAAGATACAAGAGACAACTTTAGCTATTTTTACTTTCTCAATACAAGCAATAGTCAGATAAAAGGCAAGTAATATTCTTCCACCATTGAATAGGAACAGGCGCAAGATCTGTAAGACACGTGGCTTGGCTTTACTGTATATAAATGAACTGTCACTGATGTGTGCAAATGGCAACCTTGGTCAGAGCTAGTACATAACTAAGAAATCAGGGCTCTGGTCTGTTTGGTCAGTAAAAATATGAAGGAGCCTTTATCTAGTACGTAGAAGTCACGCTTTACTGTTAGATTGCCATTTTCTTAATGTTTTTACTAAAACAATAAATACACTAAGGTGTTGCCAGACCTGTTGAATCTAAACATTGCTGAAATAGAACCTGTCTGGCATTGAGAAGCAGGCTAGAAGCTGTTAAACAGAGGCACATGATGCCATGATCTAAACGGTTTCAAATACAGATGCAAAACAAAGTGAGAGTATGGTGAGAGCCATTATCCACAAATGGTAAAAATTGGAACAGTGGTGAAATTTCCCATGGAGGATTTCCCCAAAATTTCACATCACATCAACAATTCATCAAGGAGATCACAAAAAACCCCAGACGAACATCTAAAGACCTGCAGCCTCGCTTGCCTCCGTTCAGGTCAGTGTACGGGATTCCACAATAAGAAAGACACTTGGGCAAAAATTGCATTCATAGGAAAGTTGCAAGTGCAGTTAGATTATACGGCAGGACAATGACCTGAAGTACACAAACAAATGGCTCAGAGAAACAAAACGAAGGCAAAGTCCTGACTTGAATCACAGTAAGATTGTGTCGCAAGACCTTAAACGGGACATGTTTGAAAACCCTCCATTGTAACCGAATTAAAGCAATTCAGCAAAGAAGAGCAGGCCAAGATTCCTCCACAGCAGACTTATCGCAGGTTATTGCAAATGAATTTGATTGCAGTTGTTACTGCAAAGGTTGGCACACCCAGTTATTAGTTTAGTGGGGTAATAACTTTTTCACATGGGAGATATATGTTTTGAAATAATATTTATGTTTAATAACTGGAATAATCATTTAACAGCTGTATTGTATTACAGTTAGCTTGATGATCTGAAATTAAATGTGAACAAACATTTAAATGTGACAAATTAGTTCAAATAAAAGATTGTCAAGGGGCACAGCATTGTACCTCCGGTGATTGTGGCCAGAACTTTCCAGAAGGCTTTTTTGTTGTCCATGTGGTCAGCTCCAAACTGTTGTCGCACTTGAAGTGTCGATTTTGGAGCAGGGGCTAATTTTAGTCCATGACAACGTATACCTCACTTGACTCGAAAGTGGCTCTGATGTTCCAACAACTTGTAGTTCATTGCAGGCCTGTGCCTTCGTGCTGCTTGGGTTGTTTCTGACCATCTAAACCTATTTTATGTCAGCTGTTACAATCCAGTTACAGTTTGGATCTTCTTCCAGATCTAGTGACCAACTCACAGTTGTTCGATCATAGTTGTTTAGAAATGGCTTCAAGAGACATTCCTGACTTCCTGACACCCTGTAAATCATCTTTCTCAGATCTGCACTGAAACTGCTTGGACCTTCCCATTTGTTTTGCCCAGACATTCATGTTCATGATGAGTGTATGTAAACTTCTGACTGCAACTGTATATATGTCTGGCCATTTCAGGCTAGAGCACAGTTTAGCATCACTTAGACACTGACAGGATTTCTTCTGTAGTTACACCATTTAAAAGTGTTAGTTTAGCTGAATAGCCCTCCTCCTGATCCATAATAATAATTGGCATTAGCTTATAACTTTTAGCTAATGTCAGTCTGATGTGTAAATTCTAGCTTTTTACCTGCTAATATGACCACAAATTAAATGTCTTCCTGCTAAAAATGACAGTCTGGCTATTCTGATTCATGTTCATATTCATGTACTCCTGTTAAAAACAAAAAAGATACTGGCAGGATACGGCTGGTGTGAAATGGATCCATGCAGTGTCAGAATGAGCCTAGAACTGATTTTTATTCATGAAGTTTACTGTAAGGGGACCTAAACCGAATTGAGAACACCAGCACTGTTCTGACTTTCTAAAATTTCATGCCTGTCACAGTATGCAAAATATCATCAGGCATCATATTAGTGAAGTCTAATCTGGACAAGAAAATAGTACAGACCATCATCAGAAACCGGCCAAAGAGCTCTACTATGAGAAGAATCATTAGATCCCCACCGTGTGCCCCATTGTTTTGTTGTTGGATTGATTGAAAGCTCAGGCACAGCACCAGTTCCAGTTCTCAATCTATTAAAGCTGAAGTCAGCTAAAGTGTGTTAGATGGTTAGCTATAGTTTTTTTTTTCAAAATAAGCTGTAAAAACCCATAAGCATATGGTGAAAAGTAACTGGGAAAAAAAGTTATAAAATCTTTTTAATCTACTTGCACATCCTTATATATAGTCTACCATCGGAAGTATTGAAATGGCAAGGCCAATTTCTTTCCCCATGAAAGGCCATGCTGGTCCAATACTTTTGGAGGGGACTGTGTATTTAAAAAAAAATCTAATTGTTGTTCTTTCTTATTTTTTGTCATAAGCTGAATGGGAAAGTGACTGAAGAAACATTACTCAAAAACTGAAATGAAGAAGTTACTGAAGAAGTTACTCAAAAAGACTGAGTGCTTTAGTATAACCAGAACAGTTTGATAAAGTTAAGTACAGTAAATCATATGGTTAATTTGTTCATTTGTCCATCCATCCATTTTTCATTAACCGCTTTATCCTAGTCAGGGTTGTGATGTTTCCAACAGTAGCAGATTACACAGCCAAAGCGTGGACAAATGGCGGTTGGTGTAGCTGCAAAATGTTTGACACACAAAAGCATGAGAGAGACTGGAATAAGGGACTTGACTTGGTAACAAAATGAACAGTGGATTGTAATAGAAAGAGATGCATTTTAATCTGTATTTCAGTAACTGTCCAGTAATACACTGAGACTAATCGTAGCATATCAATGAGTTTCTTTTCTAATGGCTGACTTTTGAATAGTGATTAGACGGCTATAAAGTGTAAGGCAGTATAGTCTTGTAAACCCTGTGCAGATGAGCAACTTGTTTGCCCTAGATCTGTCTGTGGATTCTTCCATTTTAGAAGTGCACTGAAATACCAGAAAAACTATGCAAATTACATAGCAACACCACCTATGCACATCATTCTTTGTGTCCTGCAGTGCTGATATAAAGCGATAGACATCTATGGAAACTTCTAGAGTTGTTTCTGCTGTGAGAATGGCAAGTTATCACGATTTTCAACACAGGTTAATAGTTGGAGCTTGTGAGATGGGTCATAGCCTTTCGGGGGTAGTTTGGATTTTCATGTGAGCATTTCAAGAGTATACCGTGACTATAAGAAATCTGGCAAAACTTTGAACTTGTGACAGCAACATGGCCGTAAAAAGACTCTGGGTGAACGCGACCGGTGTCGGCTGGCAAGAATCGTTTCATGCGATAGACATGCAACGCTGCCTCAAGTAGCATCGGAAATTCAATGCCGGGGCCTCAACAAACATCAGCGTGAGGACTGGTATACCAGTTTTTCTGGTACTTCAGTGTATATCAGATTATTGAAGGAATATCTACAATATGTAGAGTCAGTCAGTCATTATCTGTACCGCTTATTCCCAGTTACGGGGAGCCGGTGCCCAGCCAGCAACTCTGAGCGCAAGGGCAGGAACCAACCCTAGACAGGGC
>JAOTRJ010000002.1:6832373-6842595 GCA_028564905.1 Leptodoras praelongus | reverse complement strand
AGGGTGGAGCAATATGGTGGATGTGTCTCAGAGTGCACAGTAAGTGAATACAGTGTTTAAAAACTCCAGCAGCACTGCTGTGTCTGATCCACTCACACCAGTACAACACACTAACATGATCTGTGCTGGTCCTAAAAGGGGACTAACGAAGTATGTAGAGAAACAGGTGGACTACAGTCTGTAATTGTAGAACTAAAAAAAAGTGCATCTATATGGTAAGTGGAACTGAGGACATGGACTAAGAGTGTGTATACAGAGTGCATGCTATATAATACTAATACTTATAGTGTGATGTTATGACAGTAGTGTATGTAGTATACAGGACAATATGTATTTAGAATAAACAGTATGTACCTTATATGCAGGCTATGTGTAATGATTCACAAAAAGTCTAGTTTAGAAGAATGCGGAGGAACAGACTCTTGAGTTATAGTATGAGGAGAGTGCTGGTCAGCATGAGGACAGTCTGTGTCCTCAGCTAGTGTTATATAGTCTGATTGCAGTGGGCACAAAAGAGCGTCTGAAGCATTCAGTCGTACACTTTGGTGGAATGAGTCTCTGACTAAATGAACCGCCCAGCTGCCACAGTTCCTCACTGAGTGGGTGAGAGGGATTGTCCAGAATTGTTCTGATTTTGTCCTTCATCCTCCTCTCACCATTTGTCTCCAGACTGTCCAGCTCCAGACCCACCACAGAGCTGGCTTTCTTCACCAGCTTATTCACTTAGGTAGGGTCATTAAAGGCAGGGTATATCAGATAAATAACTACCTACTGCTAATGGTAGCAACACTTGCAGCTAAGCTAAACATTACAGGCTTCCTATAACATAGCTATCAGCTGCACTGCTGCTTGCTGAACATGTCTGTAGTGAAGTTTATTAGGACAGTCGCTTGTCTGTGTAAATGAAAAAGAAATCTTAATGAAGCACAGACACAATAACGATGCAGTCAGTCGGGGCTTCGGTCCTCACAGTGTGATGTCACATGAAAAACAAGGGTGTGTGGTTGACACTGTGTGTGTGTGTGTGCATGCAGTATGATTCATTCTGCCGATAATTTGTTTTGGTTGTTTACACAAGCCGCTGGAACAGCATTACGATAACTATCTGCTCTAATGATGATTAAATATCGGCTCAATCATGACTGCTCATAGCTTTTTTTCATAGTCCATGAAGTTGTTGATTGAGGTTGATTTTCATGCTGATAACTAAAATGTATGCTGAAATATAGTGGCTTTAGGAGTCTGAAAGTAAATATAAGCAAGGAAAATAATCAGACACTTGGTGATTACTAAAACAGCATGTTCTAAATGTTTTATTCCTTTTTTACCACTGATTTTTGCTTGTGCTGTTTTTTTATGTTTGTAGTCACATTTAATGACAACTTGGTTTCTGTTATCACTTATGTTATAACAGTCGTGGTCTAAGCAACTACAGTTTTTTTATTTTTTTATTTTTTTGCAAAATTCTTGCAAAGATTTTTTTATTAAATAAGACATTTTTTAATCCATTTATTATTAGACTATGTCTTGGACTATATAGTGTGTCCAGCAACAAGTTTCCTTACACTGAAGTACCAAAAAACTGGTATACCAGTTAATACTTGGTAGGTCCCTCACAGGATCTTGGAGGAAACATTGCACAGTCTTTACACTGATGTTTGTTGAGGCCCCAGAATTGAATTCCGATGTTACTTGAGGCGGTGTTGCATGCCTGTTGCTTGAAATGTTTCTTGGCAGCCCTTCTCACGTTCACCCAGAGTCTTTTTACGGCCACTCTGCTGTAGTAAGTTTGAGGTTTTGGTGTAATTCTTGTAGTCACGGTACACCCTTGAAATGCTGATATGTGAGAATGCAAACTTGGCTTCTACCCCTGAAATGCTATAACCCATCACACAAATATTAAACCACGTTGAAAATTGCAAAATCGTGATAACTCGCCATTCTCACAGCGGAAACAGCTCTAGAAGCTTCCATATATATCTGTGTATATATATATATGCATTGGGGGATGCAACTAATGACATGCATAGGTGGCTTGCTATGTATTTTGCATAGTCTCCAGTACCAGTTTTTCTGGTGCTTCATAGTATAATGCATTATGACTTAGCATTTGAAGGCGAAACTAGTGTCAGAGCTGCTGTTATATAAAATTTATCCACATCTTCTGTGCAGTCAGATTTAACTGTACTCTGATAATAACAATTATTATAAAACCTTTGAGTGATATAACAGGAGGTCAGGTCTGTTTTGAAGACTGTGCTCCTTCTGAATTGGTAATTGCTCTCTCAGTACATATGAATTAGATTCTCTGATTGAAGTTTGACTTCAAAGGGAAATTTCACTGTCAAATTGTTGGAGGTGGGAGATGGAGGAGGGTCAGGCTGTATTCGAATAGCTCTCCGTTTCCCATAAGCAATTTCACCAAAGGTTTCTGTTATGTTTGATTTTAGCCCATCACAAAAGCTTTTATATGAATTGCAGCTATTCATAATTCACTTTGGATCAGATGGGAACGACCGTGCCTCCATAAATTCACATACAAATAGGACTTGTGGCGCAATATGTTAATGATGTTCTATGTTTGTTGGTTCTTTTTTATATTTAAGAATAGAGATGGGGAACAGGCTGTGGAGGAGGATGAATTGGTGAAACCGAAGAGAAGCCGATCCCCCTCTGAAGAAAACCAGGTTGATTATTCCACTGTATGTGAACAGGTGAGATAGACATTACATATTAAATGTGTTAAATGCATCATGCCTCATGTCTTTCTACTACTATTATTGTTGTTATTATTATTATTATTACTTGGATACATGTGAAACACAGGAAATCCCTGCAAAATGGCCAAAAAAACAATTCTGTTACTGCGTTACTGTTTCGCAGTACTGCTACTGTTTGTTCCTTCCTATGCCTATGTGGGGTTCCTCTGGCTACTCCTGTTTCCCCCGATAATGCTTACTGATAATGAGTGATTGAACGACTGTGGTACAAATGACTTTTGTCTTGTGGGCTTTGTCAAGCTAATTGCGAATGATGACTATTGACGGCTCATATGTTCATATCTTTTTGTTGTAATTCAATGAGTCCCTTCCTGAAACAGTAATTGGTTTTCCTTCTGCCCATTAGGACTCTTCTGAGGATCACTGTTCACAGGCCATTTCTCTGCCTGGAGAAGAAGATGAAGAAGCAGAAAGACCACAGCAGTCACACATTATGCCTCAGGATGAAGGCAGAGAGGGTGAAGGGATTGTGGAGGATAGTGTGGAGTCTCTGTCTCCAGTCCACACTGAAATCCAAATAGAGGACGAGAGCACTCAATCCAGAGCTAATTATTCAGAGGATGTAGAGGACCTGGAGGAGGAGGAGGAAGAAGATGATGAAGATGAAGATGCTTCATTAGAAACTGAACCTAGGAGCATCTTGCCAACATCAGTGCTAGACAAAGCCAGTGCTATCGTAGAACACTTTGCTAGCAGCCTCTCTCGGCAAAGCAGTCTGGCGGCCGATGACATGTTCTCTCTTGGTTGCACTACACCTCAGACAGGTAGTAGGAGAAGTAGCGTGTTCAGTGTCAATGCTGAGCTGTTGGACAAAGAGAAGGCTCAAGAGCCGAACTGTTCCTCTCCTGACACAGTTACTTTACAACTTGTACCTGAATCTCTAGCCTCAGCTACTCTTGGAGATAAGCTGGTCACACCAGACCAAAGGCCACAGACAAAACCGGATACTCTCTCCAAAAAGGACCGAATGCTTATACATAAGATCAAGCAATACTATGAGCATGCTGAGGAACAGGATGCCAATTTCAGCATCAAACGCAGGGAAAGCCTCTCTTATATTCCTCCAGGGCTAGTCCGCAATCTCAGCCAACAGCTCAATGGCCTTCCCAGTGAAGAAGCTTCAGCAAGCTGCAAAAAGGCCTCAAAATATGCAAGGCCAACATCTTGGGCAGTGTTTGATCTACCTGGTCTGGAGAAAGAGAAGAATTCCAAGGAGGTCATGGACATAGAGATTCTGCCTATTATAGACAGAAAAGAAGCTGTGGATGAGTCTAAGTTAGTTGAAAAGGCACTTGGTAAAGATGAGGATTTCCGATCCTCCTCTGAGATGATGATGGTTTGGCACGACATGGAGGTTGAAATCAGTGGAGCTTCTAGGGAGTCTCAAGATGCTTCCCAAGACAGAATGAATTGTTCAGTTGGCAACCCTACACAGGATCAAAGCCGACAGGAGATTTCTTCTAGTGACCTTGGTGAACCCCTGATAATAGTGGAAGATTTTGACAAAGGCATGGATGGACAAGGGACATCTACACCGTCAACATTTAACAACTTACAAGACAAAGAGCATGAACTGGGGAGCAGCTTATATAATGATCAGAAGCTCAAAGATACACTGCAGATCATACCTGCTCCCCTACCTAAGCTTGTCTCCCTGAGGTCAGACTCAGAAGAAGAACTAATGCTACAAGATATGGAGAAGATGAATAACAAAGTGTTCCATCTGGCTAGGCAATACAGCCAGCGTATTAAGAACAACAGGCCTGTAGTGAGACAGAGAGCAAAGGTGTCAGAGGTCAATATTAATCACAAAAAGCTGTCTTCTGTTGTAGAAGACCGAACTCCAGAGAACGACATGAGTAAGTATTTTCATATCGGTTTAAAACAATACCTGTTTTTTATTCATTATTTCCTTTAGCACTCATTGCAAAAAACATTTATAATGTTTGTAATGTTGTAATGTTGGTAATGATGTGGTATCAAATATTCAAGCCGTTTAGGAGTTTTCTAGTTTATGCCACTGTTATGTGCTTCTTTTATTAACTGACCTTTTTTCCTCATAAAATATTAATGGTTATACCTGTTATTTAATTTAATACTCTTTGTTTTAATATGTATAGGTATGCAAAGCCTGGCATTATCACATGGTTCATGTGAGTACACAGACTCCAGTTCTTCACTTAGCCCCTGCTCACTGGGCAGTCCTCAACTGCAGTCCAATATCAGACCACCTCTTCTCGATTCACAAAGTCCAGTCTACACTGAGAGCTTTAACTGGCCAGATGTAAGAGAACTGCGTTCCAAATACTCCCAACCAAATACCAAGTTAGTCTCAATTAATCGCAGTTGCTCTGTCCCAGACCGAATACTTGACGTTGGACAAAATTATCCCACTACCCAACGGAGCTGCTCCTGTTCCAGCCCAGTTTGTGACCATATGGACTGCCACACAACACCTACTAAAGACACTACCACTACCCAATCCATGGACAATGGACCTGCAGGACAGGGTGTGGTTAAACTATGCAAATGCAGTTCTTTCGACCCCATGACGGGACCACTTCATTTTAAACAGCAAACAAACCTTACAGATGTCCCAAGGGACTATTATATATCTGGCCAGGCCACCTTACCCAATGAAAACAAGCTCATTGTAGTGGAAAGGATTGTTAAGGCAGAAAACAATGGTCTGGCAGCAGGCGAAGAGAAGAAAGAGGAGCTTCAGGAAGACAAAACATGTATACCGAGGTCATTTGAAAAAACAGAGAACAGCCAACAAAGTTTGGTCAAAAACCTGCGGGAAAAGTTCCAGAACCTTAGTTCATACACATAATGTTCTTGTAAGCTTTCAGATTTTGCACCATTGTACGTTACTGCACACAGAGGCCCAGTGTTTTTCTACAAAGATATCTAAGCATAAAGGCTTACAGGGATGTTGCAAAGTGCCACTCATATGTTCATGACTTAGATTGTTGTAAAAAAATGGTGTGCTCAGGCTTTCATATGAGTACGTTTATATGATTATGCTGTATTAATTGAAAGGAATGGTAAATGGACATTTATAAACTCAGACCTCATCGGAAATATTTATGAAATTGACATATTGTGCTGTAATCTAGTGTATATTAGCATTTGAATATGTACAAAAGCTTTTGGTTATTACTGCCTGCATAACATGACACTGGTATGCTTACTCAGGATAAATTTACCTCTGATAAGCTATTTCAAGATCTCTCTGATTACTATCATTTTTATTTTTTATGTGCTGTATGTGTCTATTCTCTGAAGTGCCTAATAGCTATACTCCCACAGCGGTAAAGTATACGACCTATGGCATGGATGATGGCTTGTAATATTTGGCAATTGCGGTGGAAGTGGGATTGTTATGTATATTCTCATAAAGCTGTCACTTCCCAGTAACAATAAGTCAGCAATGGGATGGTTTCAATTAAATTGTAGTGGGCATAAGTGGGGATCTGTGCACATTGATCCAGACCCGCATTTGTTTGCTTGCTTCTATCTAAAACATTCCTGTGATAAAATCTACTGTAATTTTGTGTATAGTCTTTGTAATTTATTTTAAAAAATGCATACTATATGAATAGGCAGTTTTTGTTATATTAATTTTACAGTTACTCATTGCCAGAACATTACATTACATGACATTCTCTGTTGAAAGTGCATCAGACCTTCATCACACTCATTTTGCACATAGATGCATACACATATTACAGGACTGAACATTCATTTTGTATTAAATAGATATATATGAATAGAAAATAATACAGTAATACATAAGATCCATACGTATAAACTCTGACCAGTAAATAATAGGGTCTAACAATAGAACGAAGGTGCATTCATGGTTTTAATTCATTTGTCTAACACTAATTTAACTTAATTAACACTGCTTAGTTGCATACATGGATAATAGCACTGTGGGTAAATGTGCTTTGAGTTGTGTTTTTAAAAGAGAAATTTCAAAGGCCCTGTGGAAATGAAATATGTTGGTGTTATTGGAAGGAAAAACATTTCAACCATAAAGGAGCATCTAAACCCCAGGTTAGTTCATTTAAAAAGTTGCACAGAGTATATATACACTATAAGGCCAGAGGTTTGTACATTTGTATATGACCAATCCCGTTCCATGAACATCCCATTCCAGATTTAGCCAGCCTTTATGATCACCTCCATTCTTCTGGGAAGACTTTCAACTATATTTTGGAAAATATTTTTGTAAAACCATATGAATGTTGGAACAGGTGTGGGCCTCTTGGTGCCAGTAAAGAGAAATATTAATTCTAGAAAATCTTTGCCTCTAGCCTTGCAATAATTTGGGGAGAACCAACATATGGGTGTGATGGTGGGGTGTCCACATACTTATAGCCATATAGTGTGTTAGGAGATGGGTAACGAGTGTAAGATAAAGAGAATGTTTTAAAGAACTGGACTGCTATGTGAAGTGTTTTGGTAAGTAAGCCAGCAAAGATCATCACTGCAATAATCTAGGCATGACTCAGAAGTCAGCAGAAGAATCTCAACTTTTATCTCTCCGTCCTGTTTGTTTGTTTTTATTTTTGTGCATACTTTGGCCAATTGTAAAAGTACATATATATTTTTAAGTATATACATGATTAAAATCCAAATATGTACAGACCAATAAAAAAATGCTCTAAGAGTATGAAGTGGTATTGCAGTGGGGTGTACACATTGTAGATATAAGCAGAACTGTGTAAACATTGTCAAGAGTGTAAAAATTAATAGAAGTAAAGTGTATGTGCATATGGATATAAATAGTGGATGGTAGTAAAGTTCAATTATTGTGTAATGAACTTAACCTAAGACTGGTTCAATGCAACAGGGACTGTGTCCCAGCACAGTGAAGAGCTGTTGTGCATTATAATCGCAGTTGGTACAAACAACCTCCTGTACCACTCTGTTCTACAGCAGAGCTGAAAGAGTCTTTTACTAAAAGAGCTCCACTGTTTAACCAGTAGGTCATGGAAGGGGTGCGGTTTATTGTCCAGAATATCTGTGCGTTTATTGAATATCCTCTTTTCCACCACCACATCAGAACCGTCCAAAGAGCAGCTCAAGACTAAACTAGCTTCCTTTGACCAGTTTGTTGTTGTATATACACCAATCAGACATAACATTAAATCTACCTGCCTAATGTTGTGTGCCACTAAAACGGCTCTGACCTGTCAAAGCATGGACTCCACAAGACCTCTGAAGGTGTGTTGTGGTATCTGGAACCAAGCAGCAGATCCTTTAAGTCCTGGACGTGGTGAGGTGGGGTCTCCATGGAACAGACTTGTGAGTCAAGCACATCACAAAGATCATATGGATGTCCCCCAAAGGGAAATTAGTGGCCAAGTCAACACCTCGTACTGAAAACTGAAAGAGGCCAATGCCATTAGGAAATGTTGTTGCCTTGAAGGGTTGTACATGGTCTCCAATAATGTTAAATTATTGTTGCATGTCAAAGTAACACCCACATGAAGGTTTACCAGTAGAACATCAGTTGAAATCTCTTCCCTAGGTAAGTGATGTATGGTGCACATGGTGCAAAAGAAAATGTGATTCATCAGACCAGGCCACCTTCTTCCATTGCTCTATGGTTCAGTTCTGATGCTCACATGCCCATTGTAGGCTTTTAGAAGGATTGTAGAAGCATTGGCTACCCCAGGCTGGTAAAACATCTGACCTTCCTCAGAAAGTAGACATATCCCATTCCATACATGTGAAAAGTAAAGCCATGTTTGTTGATAATGGCCAAAGGAAAGCATTTAGACTATGAAAATGAGTAGACCAAGTGCGAATTGTGGAAAACATTGAATCACAGAAGCAGTAAAAAGTGGATTTGTGTTTGCCAGGCAAGAGCTAAAACAATGGTGAACTCAATAGACCAAGTCTGTTGGGTGTTTTTAGACTAACATATTATTAGACCAAAGGAGCATCATCTCACACTCAACTGTAACTTAACCACTATTAACTCCACTGGTTGTTTTGATATACAAACACAACTTCCCCAGTTCCAATCTTTTCTTCATATTACCAACATGTTATTCATTTATTCATTCACTCATCTTCAGTAACCACTTTATCCTGGTCAGGGTTGCAGTGGATCTAGACCACTGATGGTTACATTTAAGTCAAGACACAGCAGGCAATTTTGGTCCCATCAATCATTTTCAGATTTTTAGATAAATTGCATTTATAATGTCTTCCCCTACTGTAGTAATAGAAAATATCAAAACAGAAAACATTCTTTTTTTGATGACTCTGCCCACTTGTCGTGTTTCATGATCCTGAAGAATCTGTTCTCCACTTTAATGGGAACCCGTGTACCCTTGGTTATTCATGCAATTATCCAACCAGCAGCAGTGCAATACATAAAACCATGTTGATCAAGAGCTTCTGTTATGTTCACATCAAATATCAGAACAGGGAAAAGTGATCTCAGTGGTTCTGATTTTTTTTAAACAATCCAGTTCTGCAGGCAGAAATTCCTTGATGTTGATTGAAGTCAGAGGAGAAGGGACAGACTGATTTGAGCAAACATGAAGGCTACAGATACTTGGTCATTCTTTACAATTGAGGTGAGTAGTAAAGCCTCTCAGAACTTGCAACACACTGAATGTTGAGGTGGATGTTCTACAGTAGCAGAAGACCACACCCAGTGTTACTTGTGGCAAGAACAAGAATCTGAGCCATAGTAGGCACTGAATCTGGACAGTTTTATGTAGACTGGGAAAAGACCAGTTGATGTTTTTCTATTCTTTTTGTGTTCATAATACTCTCTGATTAGAAGGATGTTAAATGTATTTCTCAAAAAGGTTTATTGCTGTTGGATTTTCTCGAATGTCAGATTTTTATGCTGAAAAGGCCATAAAATAAGCTCTGTAGACAAAATGTATGTGAATGATGCTAGGTATCGTTCATCATAGACCTCAAGGTGTGGTTCAACCCAGAGGAGGCTGTGTGATGTTCTGGGTTGTTCTATTTACACAGAAATGGGTCCTTTGGCTGAGGTGACAGTAAATTTGCCTATACTGAGCTCCTGGATCACCAGGTTTTGCCTTTTGCTCATCATCTTACCAAGGAACATAAACTTCCTATCCCTGTATTCCAAGATGACAAGTCTTGCATTTACAGGACAGTAAATGTCACTGATGAACATTCAGGAGCATTCACATATCTGGACTGGCCCACAATATCACCAGATGTGAACTGCACAATTTTTCATGCAAGAGTAGGCCACATCAATGTAGAACTTCATGTTCTACATTGATGTGGCCTACATCCAGAAACCTGTCCAGTCTATGCAAAATTGAATTGCAGCTGCTTTTCATGCTCATGGAGGTCAGTCAGTCAGTCAGTCATTTTCTGTACCGCTTATTCCCAGTTATGGGGTCACGGGGGAGCCGGTGCCCAGCCGG
>JAOTRJ010000002.1:6589897-6601424 GCA_028564905.1 Leptodoras praelongus | reverse complement strand
AATAGTCATGAAAATAAAGAAAACGCATTGAATGAGAAGGTGTGTCCAAACTTTTGGCCTGTACTGTATATATGTCATAACGCATCATAAAAGGTATAATTTGATTAAAAAAAAGGTTCTATAACGAATACTTACAATAACATTTTTAACATTGACGATACGTAGAGAGCGGGTTAGGCAGAAGAAGTGTGAGAAGTTGTTTCACTTAAATGCCGGTTCAAAGGTTGACATTCAAATTGCTTAGTTATGAACAATGACGCTGGATTTCCTGGCTCTCTCTCAAAAACTCTCTCTCACACCATCCCTGTTTTCTCCCTTGACAGGTTTGTCTTCAGTACAGCAAGACAACACAAAGGTCACCCCTAAATTAAAGGTACTTTTGCCATTGTTAGATTATTTAACCTGTCTTTGCAAAAGCAATTTAAACCTATTATCGTTTAATGCACGCTAAAGCCAGGCAGAGTGCTCTTTCGGTATGTGTTACACAAGATGAATGCTGATCCAGTGGATGGCATTAAACATGGGGTGCTGCAATGAAACCAAATAAGGCAGAACGTTTGAAATAGTCATCATGTGTTTATTATGGCCTTTTTTTTGGACAGGCTGTAAATGACCCTTTGCTGCTCGGCTGAAATTTGCTTCGAATGAAGCTTCGCCCGGCACGCAGTACTCCAGGCAGGCCGTCAGAAGAATTAGTGCATAAATGCATAAATGAGTGCTGTTCTGTTGCCTTTGGAAAGGTTTCGGTGAGTCATTAGTGGATGCCTAATGGCTCGGTGTTCTTCGGTACATGTCTTATAACTGTATCCTCAAATGAGTTAAATAAGTGGAATATATATATATATTAATTTTGGGTTATATGCTATTGAATTAGATATGTTCTATATATAGTGCCTTGTTATTTTCAGTATAGACTTTCTGCCTGAGAAGGAAAGACAAGTCTTGGCAGTTGGTATATTTCTCTATTATATATTTTTTTACTTTTATGGAGTCGGTCAGAAGTACTTTCATAGCTCGTTATTGCCGACATTTAAACTTTCTACATTTACACAAGGGAGTGCTTTGAATACCCACGTTTGGTTTCTCCCGATAAAGTTCGAGAAACCATGATAAATTATCCTTGTTGTGCTACATCAACCGACAAAATTAAATTTTAGGCAAAGAATAATCATAAGAAAAACTTGGTTGTACAAGTTGCCTAATCGTAGGGCGTCACCGTGACATTGCAAGATGAAGAACAGGATCTCCCTCCAAAAAATATATAAAAGGTTGTAAAGAAAACGTATCAAGGACGCTGCTAAAAAACCTACAGCAACATTAAGGGGGTTGCAGAAATATCTGGCGAGTTCTGATCACTATTCGCATGTGGCAACAATCTTGGACTCTTCTCGTGTCTGGGCTGTGGGGTACAGGGGCTAGATGAAAGCCTTTTCTCCTGAAAATAATGCCTTCAAGTCTGTCTAAATGCTCCCGGTTCATGTTGCAGTATGTCTTATGATCTGCGGTAGATCGTTTTTAGTCATAATTCTAAAAGTTATGATATGAATGGTGTGTAAATACAAGCTACAAGCCACACAGACAGTGAAGCCTGGTGGTGGGAGCATTCTGTTATGAAGCTGCTTCTCTTCAGCCGGGACTGGGGCTCTTGTCAAGTATGTATAGCTCCAATTAGCACTCTATTTTGGCACAGAAGCAGCAGAGCTCTACTAGACAGCTATAGATGAAGGGAAAGTTCACCTTCCAGCACCCAATAATCCAATAATCACCCAAACCAGAAATCCAAGCCAGCAAAGGAACAGCTTCAGAAGATGATCAACATTTTTGAAAGGGCCAATCAGAGCCCAGATAGAACTCCTATTGAAAACCTGTGCAATGATGAGTGCTGTGCACAGCCTCACAATTTGGGAGCATTTTTAGCAAGGACTAAACTTGCCAAAGTAAGAAGTGCTATGTTTGGTAGACTCTTACCCAAAAGGACCGTATGTGTAAGTGATGTATCCATTGATGGATCCATTGTTTCCAAAAGCATTTTATTTGTTTATTTTGTTAATTTAGTTAATTTTGTTGGTTGCTAGATCACATTAAATGATCGTGAAAAGATTTATGCCAGGAATCCTTATATTTTACTCAGTTTACGTTGGAGCTGTACCGGTTAGAGCCTTTCTGGTGTGTTGCAGGCAATTCTGATGAAAGCCATCATTCACCAATACTTAGAAAAAAGGAACCAAAGGACCCAGAGCCCAACCATCTCGCGTGAGGTGGTGTTATTTTTTTGTGTGAGGGCGTTTGCTTTTGTTCTGGCAGGAAAGACATATTGCTCTTATTTGTAGCTATATGGTTGGGTTGTCTGAAATGTACCGAAGAAGTTGCCAGAGAATCCCAGCATGTGACTATGAAAAATGTTTGGAGTGTTGTTTAACCTGGAAAATGTCCTCCTTTCCAAACCGAAGCATCATCCTGAATAGGAAAAGGTTATAAAGCTCTCAGACCTCAACCTCTGATCCTAACAAGATAACTATGTGCTTCCCAGACGCAGTTTCGTAATGAAACGAAATGGAAGCAGTTGTGAATGCTTCAATTATTCATTAGGAGAAATGACAGCTTGTGGAAGCATGGAAGCTCTGTGCTACAAGCGTATGTAGGTACACACCAGTGTTTTCAGCGATGAACTGAATTCTGTTTGTTAAAAAGAAACACATTTGGAAATCGATGCCTGCACCAAACTCAGAAGAAAGATGTACTTTTTTGGCATTGTTCACCACCGGGGCACGTCACCGTTTCTTTTACTTCTGCGTTTGTGACTTGAAGATACTAATTGTTGCAGTTTTGCAAGTGGAATATCTGCCTGTTTTTGCTGTGTACAAGACTTACAAGAGCACATAAAACACAAAGTTGCCACAAACACTCTGAATGACCTATCCACATTCATATAAACCACCATAGTTACTGGCATGACACTCTATAAAGGATTTCTCCAGCTGTTATCCACACTACCTTGCAAAAAAAAAAAAAAATCTGGCACCACGGACATCTGTAAATGAGTCTGGTGACTGTTAGCGCTTCATTAAAATATCTAGTGGTTAGCAGGTGAGTCACTGCTGTGAGTACCCCAGGCTGCCATGTTAGTTTAATCAATGCCTTCCTTTCTCTTCATTACAAAATGAGACTAACATTTTATTGCGAATGCTAGGGCCTGCTGAGCTGTAGGTCTAATAAAAAAGTATAACATTTTGAAAACAAACAAACAAACAACGAAAAAAAAAACCCTGCTCCTTGACGTTCATGGTCTCATTCTACATTCATCTCTGTGGGGCTTCAGAATGAGAACCCTGATCCCACTTCCAGCAGATTTTTAGGCACAATCATGTTAACACCGCTTACCCAGAGCCAATATAAATAATGATCTGTTTTGCAGTTGAGTTTTCGATTATTTGTCACAGTGTATTTTTTCACTTTGTATTTTCACTTTGTAATTATACACTATGTTGCCAAAAGTATTCACTCACCCATCCAAATCACTGAATTCAGGTGTTCCGATCACTTCCATGGCCATGGGTGTAAATCAAGCACCTTGGCATGTAGACTGCTTCTACAAACATTTGTGAAAGAATGGGTCGCTCTCAGGAGCTCAGTGAATTTCAGCATGGTACAGTGATAGGATGCCACCTGTACAACAAGTCCTGTCGTGAAATTTCCTCACTACTAAATATTCCACAGTGGTATTATAATAAAGTAGAAGTGATTGGGAATGACAGCAACTCAGCCATGAAGTGGTAGGCCACATAAAATGACAGAGCAGGGTCAGTGTATTCTGAGGAGCATAGTGTGCAGAGGTCACCAACTTTCTGCAGAGTCAATTGCTACAGACCTCCAAACTGTGGCCTTCAGATTAGCTCATGAACAGTGTAGAGAGCTTCATGGAATGGGTTTCCATGGCCGAGCAGCTGCATCCAAGCCTTACCTCACCAAGCACAATGCAAAGTGTTGGATGCAGTGGTGTAAAGCACTCCAAGACTGGACTNNNNGGAAAGCCTTCCCAGAAGAGTTGAAGCTGTTATAGCTGCAAAGGGCCGACATCATATTAACCCCTATGGATTAAGAAGGGGACGTCTCTCAAGTTCATATGCATGTGCAGGCAGGCGAGCGAATACTTTTGACAGTATAGTGTTAATAATGTTAAATTCGATTTGAAGCATTTTTTGACATCATGTTGCATCTTTCTTTCAGCTGAAGTGGAAATGTAAAAAAGATGACGACACCAACGCTGGATATTCCCAGGAGGTTCTTCAGGGCCTTCTTCAGAAGGTGACGTGCTGGTTTTTCTCCAAATGCAGTGCCCTTGTATCAGAAAATGACCTTGCCTTTAAACCTGTATACATTTGACTTTTTGTGTTATATAACTGGCTTAAACAAGCACTGCAGTCTGGTTCGTCTGCTGCTGCAGCGTATTTTAACAAGTGTGAGAAAGCATCCTTGCACACGCACAAGCTGTTTCTCTTCCTAATGAGCGAGGTCTGGTGTCCAGCACCCCAGGTTTTAGGGTTTGCATGACATCAACTGTTTAAATACTTTTACTTCTCCCCCTATGCGAGTGCCATTAAATTTTTGTAGCGGTGAAAAGTGCCGGGGGCACTGAGAGTGCCCTCTTAAAGAGCTGCACGCCACTCTCGCTAGCCATCTTTGCTGGTATGTTTAGTGCTATCAGGGGAGTTGCTGGGAAATGTGCTCTTCTCATGCAACGCAGCAGCATGCGTACCACCCTGGGGAAGCACGTAACCGACTTGGAGACCTTCTGGTTTGGAGATGCAGGTTTGTCAGCATTCTGGACCGTACTGATTACTTCATGTTACTTTTGAACCCTGTCAGATCCGTTCCCCCCAAAGTATCCTCCTGTTTCAATGGAGTCAGAGAGATCCCAGATTACAGATGATTAGTTTCCTTTTATATCTTTTATGGAAGTCACAATTCAAGGCTGTCTTGAAGGATAATAACTACTCTGAAAGCAAACGGAATAAAGTAATGAGTTTTGATAGGCTGGCAGCCAGGTATTATTGGCAGAACAGTGATGGACTCTAGTCTTCATTTGGCAAGGGCCTCTGTATGTTTTGGAACTGAACAGTCTAGTTGCAATCACACCAGCTCTACCCCCCTCCCCCCCCCCTCCCAAAAAAAAAAAAAAGCTTTGGAAAAGTTACATATATGAAATATGAATCCTTTGGGAGCCTTCTCCTTTGTCACTATTGGCAAGGTTTTGGTCCTTAGTGTCCAATTGCGTTTCCCAGCGAATGAACATCTATTCCCAGCAGTCTTAGATTCTCAGAAACCATTTCTCCTTGCTCAACATAAAGTCTCTGGTAATAACTCAATAAGCCCTTGTCCATGACAGCAGACCTGTTGATAGAGCGCTATTTGAGTGCTTGTTCTTTGCTTCAGCTATTATTAGTGGAACCTCTTTAATGACTAAGTGAACATGGACTTTAGACAACCCTAATACCAAACCAATCCTTTACTCCTCTCTAAGGGTCAGAGGTTATTGCGCGCCAAACCTCCCATTACTCCCCAGTCTAAATCTTATTGGCAGACCTGGGTCGCTGAACCATGTTCAATTCAGCCCCCGCATCCAAAAAAAACCTCAGATCCATTAGCAACGCAGAAAGGTTCCAAAAAACGGTAAAGATAAATTGTTTCTCAGAAGATAGACCTTTACCATTATCGCCATTTTTCATTGACTGAACACAAATAGATAGCGTTACTGTGATGAACGGTGTCCAGCTGAAATATGTAAACTCTAATACTGAGCCAGGATGGGAAATGAAGCAACAGATCCTGTCTAAAGTTGCTATGCAGCTACTATTTTTTATATAACCACTTATAATCTCTTATCTTGAAGAGTTTACACTTGGTTAAATTGACGTGGCATGTTTTCATTTGATTTCTCGTTTTCTGTTTGCAGTACGGTGACGTCCTGAACATTATAGTATCGAGTAAGAAGAAAGGCAGTGCTGTGGTAGAGTTTGCAACTGTAAGGGCAGCGGTGAGTACTTTCAGAGACTCGTACTTCCAGAAGGAACTTGAAGGAAATGAAGAGACATAATTTATAATCTGGTGAAGAAGATGGGTTCCCTGTTGAGTCTGGTTGCAATCATGGTTTCTTTCTCATGTCATATACTCATATCAGGGAGTTTTTCCTCGTCATCCTCGCCTCTGGTTAGATGCTTTATGACAGTGTGAGTTGTTAAAGTGCTATGTACTGAAATACCAGAAAAACTGGTATACCAGTTAATACTTGGTAGGTCCCCCATGGGATCTTGGAGTGAACGTTGCTCAGTCCTCACGCTGATGTTCGTTGAGGCCCCAGCATTGAATTCTGATGTTACATGATGCAGTGTTGCCAGCTGACATTTCTCCGACCACGTTGCTGTCGTAAGTTTGAGGTTTTGTCAGAATTCTTGTAGTCACGGTACACCCTTGATATGCTCATATGTGAAAATCCAAACTTTGCTTCTACCCCTGTTGAAAATCATAAAATCGGGATATTTTGCCATTCTCACGGTAGAAGGTTCCATAGATGCCTGTCACTTTATATAAGCACATAGGTGGCATTGATATGTATTTTGCATAGGCTCCAGTTTTTCTGGTACTTCAATGTATAAGTAAATTGAATTCCTAAAACCAGATTCATTTCCCTTAGCTTAGTATTTATAATGTTATAAAGTTAATGTACAACCTTTAAAGTCGGTTTAGTGCGCTTTTGCACTGCGTGTCTACATATTATTTTCAGTTTGCTAAATAGCAAAATACCGTGCATTACGTACTCAGACTTCTGACACGCGTGGGCATCATCTGAGCAAAAATGAAATTAAAATAGTTTTAAAGGCGTTCCAGTACACATTCTCTCGTAGTGACTTGCGAGTAAATTGTTGCTTAACGACAAAATATTGTTGGAGAGATTTATAGTTAGTTATCCACTTCTGGCATCTTTACTATTAATTGCGTTATCCCAGTGTTTATTCGAAACATATACCAAAGTCTCCGACGCACATTTGTGTGCCTGAAGGTGACATTTATGACTTTATGGATTTATAGTTGGTGTGTATAGATTGGGTGACTGTTGCTGTGAAGTCGTCGTCTAGCATGTTTAATGGAAATCAGAGTTTTACTTATTGCCATGATCTGTCTGGCTGCATGCTGGGGCTTGGACTGTTGTGGGCTCTGCCTGCTTGTGTGGTTGCTTCCCCAGAGAACATGGCCGCCATGCTTTAAGAACAGACTCTTTGTGTGTGGCGTTTAATGGTCCCAGGGCAGACTGGAGGTCTGGGGCTAGCTCGAGTTCAACACACACACACACACACTTTCTGTAATGTGCGCATAGAAATGAAATTACTGTGCTCTGACTTTGACAGTGATGACAGTACAAATTGCAGTAGGTTTTTTTTTTTTCTTCAGCAATGCTTACTTTGACAGTGATGTTAATGACTCCTTTGTGTTTTCTTTAACATATGTTTAAGGTTTTAAGGCAGCACATTAAATATGAATATATTGTAATATTTCTGAGGCGTTGCAGACGTTCGTTTGTGGTTCCCTAGTGATTTACACAAGTAACGGTGTCCTTGGTGGTGGTATTAATACGGAGCATTAAAACGTCGTCTGTTTGAGCAGAGTCTACGGACGAGGAGGTGAGAGAGCTGGACGGACCAAAGCACCAAAGAGTAATGTAATGTAGGAAAGGAATGCTAGTCGAACGTGCAGTGAACGACATTTAAAACCAAAAAAAGTCAACTGAGAATTTCATTACAAATAGAAGATTATAGAAATGAATATGCGAGGCATTCGTTTGTCCTTGAACTGATCTGTGATTACTGCAGTTGGTGCTTGGAAGGAAATAAGAGGTTTTGGAAAGAGGAGAATTTCAATTCATCTCATTCAAATCTCACGGTATTTATTTAAATGTAAGCGTACTCGTGTCCAGTCTTGAAGACTCACTCACACCCAGCATGGTTATTATTATTTCCCTGTATCTGTTCATAATTAATAACTCATTCATAACACTCTTAACATTTTGTTTGTTTTTTGTACTCCCGTTCAGGAACTGGCATGCAAAAATGAGAGTGGTTTGACAGGAACCCCTTTAAAAATTGCATGGCTGGAGGGACAACCTGAGACCGTGGCTCCACCGGCACCCCATAACTCCACAGCTGGAATATTTACTCCTTCACAGGTATAGTAACGATAAGCGGTTTCTTGCATGCTTCTCAGATTTTTTCCTGAATAATTGCGTCTGCTTCCATACGCTCCGTAGACGCTTAAATCAAAATGCGCCTACCGCAGGTTCGGCCTCCAATCCAAATAACGTGTTCTGAACGCTGTTCCCACTTCTTGAAGAGAAATATGTAAACGCTTGACATTCTGTATTCGCATCAGTGGGCAAACATGTTTGCCGCACTCGCGTGCTCAATGTGGGGCTCCTGGACAATGTGTTTAGAGAAAGGGGGTTTGGGTTTGTTTCCTTTGGAAGGCACTCTCTGTGCATGTCTAGCAGCTTTGGCAGCCCCCCTGGGCTGTCCCTCATTAAGGTCTGACCCAGCAGGCGGAACGTGAGAAGCGCAGCACTAGCTAGCTGTATATGTAATGGACGACTGGCACGAGAGCCTGCTTTACTCCGACCCCCTCAAGGGGAGAGTTAACCCTAAACATTCCTCTTTGGTTCCTGCTTTTGAAGTACCTCTATCCATCATTTGCATTTTCCACTATCCATTCGTCCTCCTATACATTAGCTTTCCTACTTGACTTATCTATGTACTGTATGTCGCTTAAGCAGTGTTGAAATCGCACACTACCCTAGACGCACATTATCCAGACAATTCCACTTTTCTTTTTTTTTTCATTTTTTGCAATGTGTCACAATGTTCTCATGGATATCACAGATATGTATTTGTTTTCATGGGACTTGCATGCTGGAATAATACTGACTATTCTTATTATGATAACATGATGATATTGAAAGCCAATTATTCCATCGTTTGCTGGGTTCCCAGATGCTAGCAAAGGAAAACAGCATTATAATGCAGCAATTTCCACGCTAGCCTGCAGTTGAGGAGGTGAACATTACTAATGCTGTCAAGCATCTGGGTCAAGGTTACCCTTGACAGTCTTGGAGATTTGCCGGAGCTGCTGTGTATCCCACAATGCCTGTGTTCCCTCGCCTCCTCACGCCAGCTGTAATTGTAGAGGAGAGGTTTTGAGACGTATGCTGTTTCTTAACCTCATGAATTTCCCATTAGTGCAGGGAGACCTTGGGGTTTTTGCCAGTATTTTCTGGTGTCGGTACCTGGTTTGGACTCTTCTGTAGGCTTTAAGAGGATATTTATTCTTTTTCGTTATTAAAGGTTTTAGCAGGGCAACACTGACCTATGATTATGGATATGCACTAATCTTAATCCTAATTTACTCAGGTGTCTCAGGTATGACAGAGCTCCATGAGGTAATGAGGTAGCCTTCTGCATAATGATGTTAATGTTCTGTGTTTCTAAAGACACATTTTATCAGTGCTGGAAAAGCAGTGATTCAGTACAAGGCCTGCTCTCCATAACTGCTCACATGATCTTCGTACAGGATTCCTTTCATTTACCGCTTTTTCGAGAACGCCACGGCCGCTTAATTAGAAGTGAATGTGTTGATGTTATGAAATATGATGAAATACGGGCCTAATCATTTATTTTTAAGAGTGGTGCTTACAGTCTTGGTGGTTGTAGATATGATGGCGTGTTTTTGCTTTAAGAGGAAATATTGCTAGTATTATATTAATGAAGGGTTGGTTTTATAGTTGGTCTGGCATGTATTGTTTTCCTGTCTTGAACAGAGGGCTGTTAATTTTTAGCATCCTCCCAGTGTCAAACTCAGACTCCAGACATCTGCAGTGATGCTTTCGGAATGAGTAACCACAGTGTGATATGAATACTGTTTCTAGTTGAAACTATTCATTTACATTGATGGCATTTGGCAGACACCCTTATCCAGAGTAGTTGAAGGTTAAGGGCCTTGCTCAAGGGCCCAACAGTGGCAGCTTGGTGGTGCTGGGATTTGACCTCATGACCTTCCATTCAGTAGTCCAGTGTCTTAACCACTGAACTACCACTGCCCCGTTCAGCTTATCACCGTGTCCGTCACTGCTATAACTTCTATCTTGGAGTTTTTTTTCTTTCCTGTCAGATACATTATAGATCCCACCAGACACGACATTAACCAGATGTGTCTACTATGCTGACTTTCCCTTTTCTCCAGCTGTATCTATAAGCCACGGCTGAAAGAAGTACATTATTCTGTTGATAAATTTGGCAGCCCTGGTTAGGCCCACTTTTCCTAGACGGTCATCTAAAAGGAATCAGGTTTCTGAGAAATGTCTTTGTGTAGTAGCTTGAACATTGATATTAACATGAGTTCATGATGTCATTTTTGGCTGCGGTTTTCCACCGATTTAGCGATCGTTTCGTCCTTCATCTCGGAATTAGTGTTATTTTCGTTATCAGGATCAAATAGATTACAGTGAGGTATTTAGTCCATCAGAACCGTTGAATGCTTAAACTCTCCCGAAAGTGTATCAGGACCAGAAGGGATTATTTAGACAGAGGAAAAAACAAACAGTGAAATGATGTTGCATGCTTTCAGCGGCTTTGTTTGAGGCTACCAGCTGCAGTTACAACAAGGAAAGGAATGTCTCCGTTATCAAAAAAGTATTCCGGGGAAGGTTTTGTGTAAATCCAAGGGAAGAAGTGTATATTTTTTCATTATGCTGTGAGATGGCAGGTATCTGGTATTCAGGGTGATAGCAGACTGGAATTTGGAAAGGAAAGTGGTACCAGATGTTGTCAGGGTCTTGCAGACGTCTGGCTTGTTCTGCAGCCGCGAGGTAATTTGTCTTCTAATTATTGTCCCTTTCTTCGTACATCGGCCGTGTGAGATTTGGAGCGCTTGAGCTTCATGCAAATGAAGGGTTTTTTTTTTTTATATGGTACATGGTGTACTGTTGCATATTATAGGTGTGGTGATAATGAAAGTGATGACCCCTTTCATCATTCATCACCATGGGGGAAATGTGAATGTGCATCAGATTTCTTTGGTGGTAATTCTCATATTAAGCTTTTATGATATTTAGTACTACTTTATGAATTTATAATGCAGTTCCTGTGTTTTAGCTGTTCTCTTAAACTTTGTGGACATTTATGGATTTTGAATCCTTGATTATGAGCCTGGGTGTCATTCGATGCATACTACATCTACCTTCATCTATTCTATGGTTGTAATAATAAATGACTATAACACGTCAGGATCAGATTGTTAGCCTATATACCACTAAGAAAAAGTATTACAACTTTTATCTGCTGCCCCATCCAACATGCAGTACAATATTATTATGATGTTAATATTAATAATAATATTATTATTATTATGATTAATGTACAGGGGTTAGACAATGAAACTGAAACACCTGTCATTTTAGTGTGGGAGGTTTCATGGCTAAATTGGACCA
>JAOTRJ010000002.1:5953574-5964092 GCA_028564905.1 Leptodoras praelongus | reverse complement strand
TACAATGTAAATAGTCATGAAAATAAAGAAAACGCATTGAATGGGAAGGTGTGTCCAAACTTTTGGCCTGTACTGTACATGACTGTCTATAATGTTATTTCCTTGGCCAGTGATTACAGCTGTGGCCATATTTTTGAGACTGTAGAAACAAATCCTTAGATCGTGCCTTACCTTTTTGGGTGCATCGTAGCAGGACATCTGCACACAGTTTTTCTTCTTGTTAATGAGCAGAGCCACAATAAAAAATATGACTATAGACAGAAGGAGGGCGGCCAGAATCCAGGCTGCTGATTGGTAGATGAGGGACGTCTCCACTTCAGCTGGAACGTCTTCACTCTGACTTCTACCATCTTGAAAAGATGAGAGTTTACATTACATATTATTTTGTTCACATTCTAATCAATAGGTTGTTTGGTTGTTTACATGAGACGTCACATCACCGCGTTGCTGTGGTGCAAACTGCAAATGGAGGACAGGAAGTGATTTATCGCAAGCTGTCAAAATGGCCATGGTGTGTGTTATGTTTGGTTGAACAAACCACCAAACCACAAGAAGTTTTTATTGAGTAGCAAATTTGTCGTTCATGAGGGAGAATGACTGCAAAAATGGCTCGGATGGGTGCATGTGACGCAACTGATATGGCTGTTTATGTAGCTAATTATTCTGGAAAGTGGTTAACCTTTGTTTTATGAACAGCGTTAACACAGTGGTATCAATGTTTGCACCTTGATACTGAGGTTGTGGACCCAACCACAAAAAAAAAAGAAAAAAAAGCTGGGTGCCTCCATATGCTCCTTTGTATGCTCTCATTTGTTTTCATGAGTAGAAGGATGTCTGGAGATTAAGGTCGTTGCTTATATCTACTGCCTCAGTAGCAGGTGACACTTTTCAATTCAGTTGAAAAATCACCCCTGTTCATAACACAAGGATCACCGCCAACATATTTTGTGATTATCTGTTTATACCATTCTCTCGTAATACACTATATTGCCAAAAGTATTTACTCACCCATTCAGATGATTGAATTCAGGTGTTCCAATCACTTCCATGGCCACAGGTGTATAAAATCAAGCACCTAGGCAGACTGCTTCTATAAACATTTGTGAAAGAATGGGTCTCTCTCAGGGGCTCAGTGAATTCCAGAGTAGTACCGTGATAGGATGCCACCTGTGCAGCAAGTCCAGTTGTAAAATTTCCTCACTACTAAATATTCTACAGTCAACTGTCAGTTTTATTATAACAAAGTGGAAGTGATTGGGAACAACAGCGACTCAGCCATGAAGTGGTAGGCCACAGTGGGGTCAGAAGGGTCACAGTCAGAATTTCTGCAGAGTCAATCGCTACAGACCTCCAAACTTTATTTAGTCTTCAGATTAGCTCAAGCTCAGTGTGTAGAGAGCTTCATGGAATGGGTTTCCATGGCTGAGCAGCTGCATCCAAGCCTTACATCACCAAGCACAATGCAAAGCAATGTCGGATGCAATGGTGTAAAGCACACCGTCACTGGAGATGTGTTCTCTGGAGTGACGAAACACACTTCTCCATCTGACAATCTGATGGATGAGTCAGGATTTGGCTGTTGCCAGGAGAACGGTACTTGTCTGACTGCATTGTGCCAAGTGTACAGTTTGGTGGAGGGGAGATTATGGTGTGGGGTTGTTTGTCAGGAGTTGGGCTCCTTAGTTAATGCTTCAGCACACCAAGAGATTTTGGACAATTTCATGCTCCCAACTTTGTGGGAACCATTTGGTTATGGCCCCTTCCTGTTCCAACATGACTGCACACCAGAGCACAAAGCAAGATCCATAAAGACATGGATGAGGGAGTTTGGTGTGGAAGAACTTGACAGGCCTGCACAGAGTCCTGACCTCAACCCGATAGAACACCTTTGGGATGAATTAGAGCGGAGACTGTGAGCCAGACCTACTTGTCTAACATCAGAGTCTGAACTCACACATGCGCTTCTAGAAGAAAAATCCGATAAACACACTCCTAAACCTTGTGGAAAGCCTTCCCAGAAGAGTTGAAGCGGTTATGGATGAACCCTATGCATATTAAACCCTATAGATTAAGAATGGGATGTCACTCAAGTTCATATGCGTGTTAAGGCAGGCGAGCGAATACTTTTGGCACTATAGTGTATCATCTAAACTAGCACAGTATGGGTTTTCCGTCCATTTTGATTTTCACTTCCTGCCCTCCATCTAGATTTCACAAGTCATCAGAAACCCACAACAACCTTTTAAGTGAAATCACTGGGGTTTCACTTCATTACTTGCTCAATTAATTCTTCTGCACTTGTCTCAATATTGGAAACAGGAAAACCCTAGCAGGCAGAGGGAAAAATGTTTTGACCACAAAGGCCCTGGCATGGATAGCTTTTTTTCCCCCTAGAACTGTTCTGTTCATGAAGCAGCAGTAAGAAAGCCCTGAAGCAATGTGACTGCTACTTAATAATTAGTAGTTCCTACAGCATTTTTAACACCAGTCCCAATCCCAAGTCTGAAGGTTAAAGTTAAAGTCAATGCAAAACAAAAGCAACCACTATCAGTGTCAGTCCCTTGTCCTTTACTTTCAGTGAATTGGCTTGTCTGCTGATTTGGTCTGACCACTGATTTGGTTGAAAATGCAGAAAGACAGTTGTTTTGCATATAGACATGGTGAGAGAAAAAATAAATGAATGTAATGTTACAGCTAGACTGTAGATGTTGGCACCTCTCCTTCTGGCTGTGTCACTCAGGTTGACTGAGTACAGACCTGGTTTTTCACAAAGTGTGAAAAATTTGTGGTTCTCAGTTCCAGTCATAAGGACTCCATGCTCTCGAGTCTCCCTAATGCACCCAAATCAACCCACAGCTAATCAAGCTCTTTTTAACTCAATGTGTTAGAACAGAGAATAGTGTAAAATGTGCATCAGTACTGCGGGACTAGAATTTCACCATTTCGGCCATTTCACGCCGGGATTGGTACAAGTGACATTCATTATACTGGTAGTGTATAGTGCTAGGCATCTACCTGTAACAGGAACTACAGTATGCACTGTGATCCAGACTTCACTTTCAGTGACCATAACAGTGTCACCCGGTTTGCTTTTAGGTTTGCTTGTTGTCGTCATCACAGGCGCTGAGGTTGTTGTAACGTCTGTGAACAGAAGCAACAAAAAACAGTGGTGTAGATGTCTGAGATATTCATTTGCAACCTGGGAAAACTAAAATTCTTCTACCTCAATAGTAAATGCTGAATTACTACTGAGCCTTATTTCACAGGGTCCCACAGTATAGTCATAACACTATTATACAATCTCCCATTTTTTTTGCTTTTTAAAAGTGTGACTATTCTGAATAGCAAGCAATGGTAGCAATGGTTAACCAAAAAAAAAGCTGCACTTGCTATTTCTGCTCTGAATTCATTTCTGGGGAAATAGATGAAATCAAGAACGTAGTCCACCTCACCTCTGTTGTAATTCACATGCATTTTCTTAATCACACCAGTCTGTATAGTAAGCGATACAACAGGCAGCAATGTACAGTTTGAGCTAAAAAGAAATCAGCCCCAGCCTCTTGTTTATATACATCTTTACTTATGCATTCAGGTTTTCAGGTCTTTCTTCCTGCTTGAACAAACTCAATGCCCTGACCACGGCGCTAATAAAAGCATTGTAATTTGTTGATATGAACAGGGTTGTGATTGTTCTGGTTCTGCTTCCAAAAGCAACACAAGTCATGAGGAAAAAATGAGTACAAAACTGTGCAAAGAGTGTGTATGTTTTTTTTTGTTTTTTTGTTTTTTTTTTTTCTTTTTAAATGTGAAACAGGAAACTGTGAATATGCAGGCAGTGAGGAGATATTTTTATTGGCCAAATTAGAAATTAAGGGGCTCCTGTAAAAGCGCTACAGTTAAAGACAAAAATCAGATCTTTCATTTTTTTTTTTAAATCCTCTTTCTAGGATGAGCCATTACCCAGATTAAATTCATGCAATTTAATGTTATTTATATAGCACTTTTTTATTACAAAGCAAAGCAGTAAAATGTATATTTAATTTTATCTGTAATGAACAAATCAGAGGTGATGGTGGGCCAAAGAAAATCTCTTTGTGTCAACAAAAGGATTTGTTTTTAATGTCATTTCAGCATCAGAGGCTATACATGACAAGCACAAGGTTACACTGACAATGCACAAGTTTTTCCATCAGAACACGAGTTCAGCTCCCGAGTGGCGCAACGACATCGTGTTCGCCCTATCATCCGGAGATCGCTAGTTCGAATCCGGGGGGGAAACCGGAGTAGCCAGAGTAAACCCACATGGATATAGGGAGCACCCAGACTGCCCCACGGGGGGATCAATCCCAGGACCTTCTTGCTGTGAGGCAACAGTGTTACTCCCCGAGCTCCCCTAACAAGAGGTACAGACCTTGAGAGGAGTCTGACTAAAAAAGGAATCCATCCTGTGTGACACTGGATAGTGTGCTTAGAAATCATTACTCTTCTGTAACTGTATACTGTGGAAGCAGCTCCTGGATAATAGTGAGCGGGTAGTGATTTCCTGGTTTAGGACAGCGATATTACAGCTCCCCAGAACGAGCTGGACACTAGGGACTGTTTGTCACTTACCTATGTAGAGAGTGTTGTTCTCTGTCTCTGGTTAGGTCATGTTACAGTTTAATAAATGACTGCACTGTTTTGAGCTAGCTGCTGTGTCGGAGAATGTCTTTCCGAGATGTTCATCATCAGTCTTTTTTTAACCCCATGAAAAAAACCACAGGTTTCCTCGAAGACACATGAAACCAGTCACTGGATTGTTTGCTGCTGCTTAGGCCACGTCACAAGCACACTAGAAGTGCTAGATAAATTATTTCACATCCATGAGCTCCCAAATGGCCGTGATTGGCTCATGTTGCTCTGGTTGACGGGGGAGATGGTAATGTTATATCGCTCCTACCCTGAAAGCATGGCCAATTTTGCCCTTTTGGACCTCCAGATGGATTTTTTCGTTTGCACCATTCAGGAGTCTTTTTAACTGAACTATTTCATTAACCCAGCCTGGGACCATTAATTCTACTGGGTTTCTGGTATACACGATATAATCATCAGGCCCGGAGTGACTTACCCAGACACCGCGGACAGCACTGTCCCTTACGAAGCACTGGCACTTTGCATTTGGCAGCTGGACATCGCTGGGAGAAACACTGAATGGTCCCACTGTTGCAAATGCAACTAGTGCAGACGTTCGGTTTCCATGAATCGCCAGCCAAAAAGATGTCTCCATCACTGGAGATGCAGTATTCTCGTTGGCTGTTATTGACAGGAAGGAGGGAGCTGAGGGTGTCCTCTGCAAGACAAATACACAGTGTGTACATTTACATTCATGGCATTTGGCAGACACCCTTATCCAGACTGACTTACGTTTATCTCATTTATACAGACGAGCAGTTGAGGCCTTGCTGAAGTGCCCAACAGTGGCAGCTTGGTGGTGCTGGGATTTGAACTCATGATATTCTGTTCAGTCGTCCAATGTCTTAACAACAGAGCTACCCGTGTCCCTAAAACAATTATCTTTTTATTACAGGACACACAAGAATTGGATCTGTTTGCATTTACATTTATGGCATTTGGCCTAACCCGGGGTGGCTTGCATTTATCTCATTTATACAACTGAACAGTTGGAGATTGAGAGCCTTGCTCAAGGGCACAACTGTGGTGGTGTTGCTGGGATCTGAACTCATGACCTTCCCATCAGTGGTCCAATGTTGCTACCACTGAGCTACATGATAAACAGTAATAATGATAGCAGGCCTTGGGTTTGCTGATAAGGCTTCCATGCAGTGGGTTCAGGATCATCTGTAAATTTCAGTAGCACAGCGATGAATATTGGCATCCCTATGGCAGCTTAAATTTGATTGACAATCAAAGTTTGACCTTTGATACTCTGTATTATAAAGCCTATTCAGAATGAAACATGTATTTTCACATCTAAACTTGTGACTAGTTAGAGTGTCTGGGATTCAGTCCTGTCTAAATAAATAATGTCAGTAACTTTTTAACAGACTTTACTTATGAAAAAGGTACGCTGTATTTTACCTTTTATTAAAGGACCAAAAGAAATGCTTCTCAGGGATTCATTCATGTCTGATTTGGGGTTAGAGCCTCATGTTTAGTTGTTTATGGTCAGTGTTACAGGATATCTGAAGGAGACTGGGAAGTAGTAGTGGGGGCGGGGGATGACGACAACCCAGCTCATCCCTAGGGTGGCCATGTAAAGGCATCCAGTATGGGCCGGTTGATTTATTGGTCTGAGGTACACAGTAAAGTGCCCCTGTATGGGGCTGTTGCCTGCCACCTATCAAACTGCTTGCCTGCAGAAATATGCTAATAAAATTCTATCTTTCTGAGTCTTGCTGTGGATCATAAGAACCACCCTTCACTTACATTTGCTGCATAAATGTGCAACTGGAGAAGAACATAAGTTCCAAGTGAGGGTACCATCTGTTTCCAATCAGTGCTCTTTCATCTTATCTGAAGACTCTACCTGCACTTAAGGTGTCTTAGAAAAGAAGAAAAAAAAAAGTTTAGAATTGTTTCCAGAAAGAAATGATACCTTGGCAGACGTGGCAGCAGGTCCCTTTGGTCCTGGTTGGTGTCTGGCAGAGTGCAGGGGGACATGCTTCTGTGTCGCACAGCATTCGGCCCTGCCTACAGGTACAGCGGGTGCATTCGTCCAGGTTCCAGGTATCACCTTCCACATAAATCTCGTCTCCAGGAGCTTGACAAACCACCATATCCATTCCCTCGGGATGACCGCTGCCTAACTCCTCTGAATCAAACCCAGAGAATGTAATGTTGGTTAGCCAACTATAAATGTTTCATTATTTTGTATTTAACAGATTAAGTACATCACAGTTTAAGTTCTACTCTTAGTTATTGTCAGACAGCATTAAAATAACGGGTTGTGTTAATTGATTTAATCTCTTTTTTAGACTCTTGGCATTCTTTGCTCTTTTCCAGCTTGAACATTTTGTTGCCAGGCATTTTTGAAACTTTCCTCAGACACATTCTTACACATTCAGAGACAGAAACAGTCTCCAGTATCTAGCAAGATGTCTGAAAAAGTTGCATGGAGTAAAAAAAATAAATAAATAAAGTGTGTTACATGGGCTTTTTGGCATTTTGGGTGGAAAAAGATGGATGATATTGGAGTTTGGTTGTAGGCAGGTGATGTTTTGATTTGGTGTGGTTCATTCCACCACTTTCTGGTCAGTTAGTTGTCTGTAATGGCTGGCATAGTTTATAGGTGTGGCATGTTTGCTTTGTGATTCACTATTTTTGCCCACTGAAGAAAAACATGGCAATGGAGAACTGGGTATGAAACAAACATGAACACATCTGGGAACAAAACTAAAAGGAGCTCATAACGGCCAGGTTTTGGAAGTTACCCAGCACCACCAGCAATTCTGATTTCAACCAGATTTCTGACTGTCCACTACTTAAAATGTAGGTGTGATGTGATGTCTGTAATCTGTCTCTCACATGGTCAAACACCATCAGATGGTATACAAGGCCCAAAAGTCTGAGACCATATTGGAATCTGGGATTTCTTTGTATATTATTATTTAAAACTGGAAATAAACAGAAGGCTTTAAAGTTTTGATGCTCACCATGTTCTTTGCGAGGCTCATCTCTTCCACTTGAGCATGTGTATAATAATACTAAGATTCAACTTTTCACTCCAGTAATTGCCAAACAGCAGCACTTTCACTAGTGGAAAGACTTTTGGGCCTCACTGGAAGTTATACACTGTATACTACATTTGTATACTACACTGTATAGACCAACAATTTGTATGTAATGTACACTGGCAACATTTTCATTTTTTACCAAACGTGTACTACCTTTATATTGTAATTTGGGGGGGTGATTGTAATTTAATAATAAGCTTAAATCAGAAAGCACTATGTGATATACACTGAAGTACCAGAAATACTGGTGGTTAATACTTGGTAGTTCCCCCACGGGCTCTTGGAGGGAAAGTTGCACAGTCCTCACGCTGATGTTTGCTCAGGATTGAATTCCGATGTTACAAAATCATGATAACTTGCCATTCTCACAGTGAAAAAAGCTTCCACAGATGTCTGCTGCTTTATATACGCACTGGCAGACCCAAGCAATGACGTGCATAGGTGGCGTTGCTGTGCATTTTGCATAGTACCCGTTTTTCTGGCACTTCAGTGCAATTGCTAATAATATCTTATGTAACGAAAACCTCTGTGTTAAATTGGAAAAGAATGCAACAGCAGCACTTGACTAGTCCTAGTGGTCTAAGACTTTTGGACCTCACTGGAAGTTATATACCTGAGTTGTATAGGATATCAATTTTTATGTATTAAGTAACTTGGGAACATTTACATTTTTTACTTGGTGGTGTGAATTGTGAGTTTATCACACAGACTGTTACTGCAACAGACAATCACTGCTGAAATCAAATCAGAAAACATTATGTGACATACAGTATAGCAATGCGGTATTAAGAATTCCATCCGTCCATCCATTATCTTAACCGCTTATTCCTGTTCAGGGTCACGGGAGAGCCGGTGCCTAAATCGCAGCTTCGGGCACAAGGAACAACCCTAAACAAGGCGCCAAATCCATTGTAGGGCACACGCACACTCATACACACACTAGGGGCACTTTAGAGACACCAATTAACCTAACATGCATGTCTTTGGACTGTGGGAGGAAACCAGAGTACCCTGAGGAAACCCACATGGACACAGGGAGGACCCAGACCACTCCACCTGGGAATTGAATCCAGGACCTTCTTGCTGTGAGGCGACAGTGCTACGCACCGGTATTAAGAATTGTTTTTTTTATTAAAATTCCTCCTAGCAACTTTTTAAGAAAAGCTAGGTCCATTTAATATCAGCTTTTCAGAGAACTCATTAGTAAATGTTTCTTTTTGTCCTGCTATAACAGCCAACTAAAACAGGTTATATTAATATTAATGACAGGAAGGCAGAAATGAAAATTTGCTTACAAAAACCTGTAATATCCTACAGCTCACTTTTTCTTGTGCTTTCCAACACCAAATATCAAAAACTTGCACGTAATTGCTGTGTGCTCACCTTGGAACTCTACTAAATCCATCATTACAGCAATAAATCATTCTGACTGTAATGTGAGTCAACCTTTTGTTCTTTTGTACTGGTTTATACATACCCTCACAGCTGGGACAGCACTGGTGAGGCCTGAGCACAGGATTTGTGCAACTGGGTGCAGGGCAGGAGATGAGGACACACATCTCCCGTCCAGCGTGGCAGTAACAGTCCCTGCAGCCGTCATGCCAGCTCTCACCCTCTTCAAACTGCTGGCCATTCGCGGTCAGACAGTGGCTATGGACTGGAGGAGAAGTGGTGCTGCTTCCACTATGCTCACTCTCTAAAGATGAAAAAAAAAACATTTTTTTTACTTGTTTAACATTTTAAACAGATTTTTTTCCTTCTAACTCTTTTTTATTGAGGAATTGGAGGTGGATATTTTTTCTGGCAAGACCTGCGCTATTTACAAGAACACTAAATTCTCTTTCTATTCAGCTCTCTGTGTCAACACTGCAAAACTGACATGAATTCATAGTGTTTTTGTTTTTTTTTTTCATTTGCGCGAAGAATGTCACTTGTTTTAATTTTGACTCAAAATATGTCCTACATTTTTTTACCTCAACTTCAAGAACACATTGACAATAATTAATTCCACAATAGTGCCATGTAAACCAAGTCAGAGGCCCGGATATGTGTGTTTGTTTTATGTCCCAAAATAGGGATTTATTTATTAACAGGAAGAAAGGACAAGGAACTGATCCAGATGTTTCGGAATAGCCACGCTTTGTTCTACAAGTCTATACTTAAAAGCATTGGGAATAATTAATTATGAATAATGAACTGAAGCATTTAAATACGAATAAACAACAAGCTCAAGCTGGCACCGTTAAACCGAGCTTTAGATTAAAGCATCATGAACTCTGAGTTGTTTTCATTCGTCTGTTTAGTTTAAAAAAAAAAAAAAAACTAATAAGAGAGAGCGAGAGAGAAAAAGCCAGAGAAGGACATTAATAGTGCTGACTGAAAAGAACCAGTCAACATTCCAGTACAGATCTCTAGGAACTGGAAGGATGTGATCTAACTTTTTCCAGTGTACTTTGAAAGAAAAGACTCGTATCTCGATACCGTAGCTGCCACTGCATTGCAAAGTGATTGCACATGACACAACGTCCTTACGCAATACCGTAACCTGGAAATGAGTATTGCTGCATTCTGGCCTTCAGCAAATCCATTATGTAGCCAGAATGTGCATTAACATACACTCAAGTGAAAAGAAATTCCTGACATAAGTTCAAGGTTTTTCAGTTACTTCAGTGTATTTGCTTAAATTGATACCTAGAGACCATGCCTTTACAACGAATCGCCTCAGAAAGTTCTCTACATTCAATCTGTATGTAATATATAAGCATCAGGGAGCTTTCCTTACTCT
>JAOTRJ010000002.1:5641475-5656375 GCA_028564905.1 Leptodoras praelongus | reverse complement strand
CTACGATGGATTAGCGCCCTGTCTAGGGTTGGTTCCTGCCCTTGCGCTCAGAGTTGCCGACTGGGCACCGGCTCCCCTGTGACCCCGTAACTGGGAATAAGCGGTACAGATAATGACTGACTGACTGTGTATATATTAGTACTGTAGGTATGAACGCAGGGCAGCACCGTGGTGCGTCGTAAATCCAAGTTCCTCAGTTTGATCCTGGGTTTAGATTGCTGTGTGTGTGGAGTGTTCGTAGTTCTGCCATTCTCTGCATGGGTTTCCTCTGCGTTCTAAGGTTTCCTCTCCCCTCCTAAAACGTGCCAGCATGCAGACTGGGTATACGCGGTGCCCCGTGATGGACTGGCACGCTCCTGCGTCGTGCCCAGCGCTCTGAATCCACCACAAGCCTGACTAGGATACAGCGCTTCCTGCTGATGAGTGACTGAACTCTTCATGTCACTCTAACACCATGAATGTGATCAAGCGCCTTCTCGTACAAAAGTTCATCTTGTGTTGTTCACATTACGGCACAAGAAATCTCTTAGTCTAAAGCATATACACACCTGTCCTCAGTTTGGACAAGCTTCTTAGTGCTTCAGCTCCGTCTGTTTTCCTTCTGCTCAACCCTTTTTGTTGCTCTCTCTTGTGGTAAGCTTGAATTGAAAAAGCACCACAGTGTAGCTCCAGCGGCATAGCTGTGGCAGCGTCTGGAGAAGGTGTATCATGTTGGGCTGTGTGGCTTTGCTGGGACCTTCCTGCATGTGCTTGGTTTAGTGAGGTACTTGGCTCCAAGCAGACATTGTTAGTGCCAAAGCGTTATGCCTGTTATGAAGGGGTTTCCCAGGCTGTGAGCTGCTGGTCAGGAGCTCTTGATGTGGCAATCCAAGGCCAGAGTTAAAGCAATTGAAAATGGAGTAGGAGATGACGGTAACTTCTCTCTCTGCTGAGCTGAAAACGGTGTCAAAATAAAGTAAAAATAATGCTTTTTCTTCCAGGCCTACAGTACACTGTGCATTTTTGGTGTGGTGTGTGTGATTTGTGTAATTTCTGTGTGTGTGTGTGTGTGTGTGTGTGACTTGTGTGTGACTTGTGTGTGTGTGTGTGTGTGTGTGTGTGTGTGTGTGTGTATGATTTGTGTGTGTCTGTGTGATTTGTGAGTGTGTGTGTGTGCGAGAGTGTGTGATTTCTGTGTGTGAGTGATTTCTGTCTGTGTGTGTGAGTGCGAGAGTGAGTGATTTCTGTGTGTGTCTGTGTGTGATTTCTGTGTGTGCGAGAGTGTGTGTGTGTGTGTGTGTGAGTGAATGTGATTTCTGTGTGTGTGTGAGTGAGTGTGTGTGCGAGAGTGTGAGTGAGTGTGTGTGCGAGAGAGTGTGTATGAGTGTGTGTGTGTGTGTGTGAATGTGATTTCTGTGTGTGTGTGTGTGTGTGAATGTGATTTCTGTGTGTGTGTGTGTGTGCGAGGGAGTGTGTATGAGTGTGTATGAGTGTGTGTGTGTGAATGTGATTTCTGTGTGTGTTTGCGAGAGTGTGATTGAGTGTGTGTGTGTGTGTGTGTGTGTGTGTGTGTGTGTGTGTGAGAGTACTAGTAACTACTCATATGGAAGTCTTCCACAAACTCAGTTTCTGCAGGCGATGGCTGAGTGGTTAAAGAACTGGGTGACTGATCAGAAGGTAGAGAGAGAAATCCCTGAAAGGCCCTTAAACCTGCTGAACTGCTCAGTTCTATCTGATCTCCAGTGTAGAACAAAAACATGAGCCAAAATGAGTTGTGTTAAAAAAAAAATTTTTTGTGAAGAAGCTGCCAAACCTGTGCTTAGGCTGTGTAAATTCCTGGCACATTTACCGCTCGGGGAAGAACTGTTTAAATAAACTGATGCCTTAAACAAATGAGTTGGTCCCACACTACTTCACATTTATCGAGCATGTAACACATCCTGCACTCTCTGGATATAGAACAGCTTCAGGATATAGAACAGGATTTTACTCTTGAGGATTCCATCATTTCTTTGAGTAACACAAATTTCACCTTTTCACCTTTAGATAGCCTAGATTCTAAATTACCAAAGTGAACACTTGTTTATTTGATACATCTTGGTTTCAGGTATTCTGCGTGTCCCAGGTTTTTTCTTTTTTTTTTTCTCCCCGATTTTCTCCCTAATTTAGTCTTCTCCAATTCCCACCCAATTTTTTTTTTCAAGATGTTGCCCATGCAACCTTTGGGAGCGGTGTAGCGCGCTTGGAGGAAAGCGCTCCCGCCCACCTCTTGTATGCATGAGCTCACAGACGCCCGTGACTGGACAGTGTCGCGCTGATTGACATGGAGGGAGAACGTATGCTGCCCCTCCCACCCTGACAGCACGGCCAATCTTGCTCTCTGGGCTCCCGGCTACGGACAGCTATAGCATCACCCGGATTCGAACTAGGCGATCTCTGGATGATAGGGCGAACGCGTTGTTGTTGCGCCACTCGGGAGCCCCCTCACATGTTATTTTTAATGAGGCCAAAACACTCTGATTTGTCAAATACAGAACCTAATTATAGTGTATGGCTTGATAAAGAATTCGGTGTATAAATAGTAACTCTAGTATGTTACATTACGTCTGCAGACTGCAGTGCAAACAGGAGGAAATCATTTAATATTTTCATGCAAAAATGACTTATTTTTTGTGCTGAAAAAATAAAAGCGGTAGAAACAAAATGCAGAGACATTTTATTTCAAACAAGATGTACTTTAATAAAATAAATGTGTAATGTGTACTATTGATTGTACCACACACATTGCAGGGGGGTATAATCTGTTCAGATTGGTTCACGGCTAAACGCATTCGACCCCCAAAGTCCTGAACGTTTGGCTGGTGTGATCGCTCTGTGCCAGTCATGAACGGAACCTAGTGTGAGTGCACCCCCATATCTCTGGTACACAGATGCTTGCTTCAGGTTAGGCTTTGGCTGGAGATGATAGAAAAGCTTCCCTGAGTGTCTCCAGTGTGAAGAAAAAGCAGCACTCTCACAGGATGTGATGTGATGGGATATGACTCTTTAAAATACATCACTGTTGCAAATGCTTACATGGCGTCAGTCCTTAGTAGTGACACTTTACCCTGATTGTAAACACCCTCTTTCTGTCTGGGAATTTGTTTTTCATTTAAAAGTCTTGCGATACACCTTAAAAGCCTTACTGCAGATATAAGACTGAGCTTTGTTTTTTAGTCCCTGCTGTCCTAAGAACTAAAAATCCGCATTTTCCAATTTTTCACAGAAATGAGTTATTCATTTTATTCACTTGTCATTTTGTTCTTTCAATCTTTCATCCCACATTTTTTCTCTTTCATTTTTTTTTTGTTTATCCGTGCTTAATTTTGTTCATCTTATTTATTATTGGAACGTTCTCTTTGCTTTAAGACATCTGTGTTTATCAAATTCAAATTTCATTTTTATTTGCATAGCACCTTTAACAATAGATAGTGTCACAAAGCAGCTTTATTGGGATTTGTATTTACATGTGGATCTCTAATGAGCAAGACGGTGGCAAGGGATTGTCGTCATTTTAATTAGGTTATACTCGGATATTGTTTTTTCATATTATCATTCAGTGTAAGATTAGGCCGTGGATTGACTAGCAGCATGAAGCATTGACTGGAGTCACATCAGCTGTGAAAATGAGCCGTGAGGTGCAAATTAAGCCAGAAGCAAATGTTGTGGCAACATGATGTTCTGGTGATTTGGATTGTCAAACAAAGAGAGATAAGAAACACTCTGCCAAAGATTTTAATCTATTTATTTCTATAGTAATTTATTGAATGTAGCTCCGTTTTCTCTGAGCTTGGATGACGTTTATGGTTTCTATGAGCACTTTCCTATGAGCACTACACACTTTTTTTGGTTTTTGTTTTGTTTAATTATGTACTCTGAGAAAACAAAGCCACCAAAATAGCAGGCAAACAAATCAAATATCAAAAAAATAAATTTTGCTGTGATTCAGACTCTGAAAAACTGATGTGAAAGCACCCTGAGAAAAATGTCACACATGCCCGAATACAAGGTGTAATCAAGAATTCTCATTGCGCTGTTTGTAGTCTTTATATAGGGTGTTCTGTATTTTAGCTGGAATCCACGTTTTCAGCCTCTTGAGTCAGTTCTTTCTGGTTGGATTTGGATCTGTTGTGGTTCAGGAAAACGTTTGCTTTCCTTACTTTCCTTTTCCTATAGCTCCAGGGTGTAATAAGGTGCATGTCATACTTGAGTGATCCTGGACGTGTAAGTCTCTGGTGTTTTTCCGGCAAGCCAGGATAATTGCTCGTTAATCAGTCATGTTGATCAGAGAGTGACTTTCTGAACTTTCCAGCCAACACATGACTGCTTTGATGGCATTAAAGCATGACATTTTTGGAAAGTTCCCCAACTTCAATGAGGTTGAGCTCATCATCCCTAGGGCTTAATGACAGAATCCAAAAAGGCACCTAGTGAAAATGCAGTCAACCTCATGCGTTAAGGAAATTATTCGGATGCACAGACGATTATTTATATACCTTCTGTTTTCCGTATCAGGACAGTAATTGGTATTCATCCGAACTTTATCTCATTCAGGGAAGTAACTTGCCGTTGTGTTCGTCCTTTTTTGCAGGTCATGTCCTTGCCGCGCCGTGTGGACGGGAGGGAGCAGCAGATTGGTCTGCAGCCGCAGCAGCAGTCCTTCTTCCCGCTGCGTGGTGGTTTTCAGGACCACTTTGTCATGCCTCCCGAGTCCAAGTACTGCTGCGAGCATTGTAACAAGGTGCTATGTAATCCTCGGCAGACTGAGTGCGGACACCGCTTCTGCGAGAGCTGCATTAACCAGCTCCTTAGGTTGGGACACTTCTTCTTAACGACTTTCAGTCATTATTGCATGTCTTATCACTATAACATGGTTCTTATCATGAAGAAAAAAAAATACCTGAGGCTGATGATCTGATTTATTTTGTGATCAATTTAAAATAACTGTTTAAAACATTAATGGGGGGAGCGGCGGTTAAGGATGCATTTATTGCACAAGAATAAACTCGGTATGCAGCTTACATTCAGGGAACCTTAACATTTCTTTTTCAAAACATGTTTTTGACATTTGAGAGCCTTTTAAGCTATAAAGAACAACTGGTGTCTTAATGATTATGATTTCATAATTGCATAGGGGCAGTTAGTGCTCTCCTCCAAGCACACTCAGCTGCATTGTGATGTACTACATGTAGCAGTTCAAGATGCAGAAACCTCATGTCTCTCAGAAGTACAGCCCTTGCACTCCCGTGTAGTAGGGGAGCACCGAACATACTGGGGAGGGAATTTGCAGTAAATATACGAGTTGAAAAATCTGACAAAAACATACGCAAAATTCTGAAAACACCAAGCATGTTTAAGAGCAAGACCTGTAGAGTTTAACTGAGCTTTATTAATGGACAAGGTCTTAAAAATGAGTATAAATTGCCATAAATGAATTAAAAAGTGCAGTTAACATGGTGGGCTAGTTAAAGTCTGATTGACTTGTACAGGCAGTCTGTATATACAGATTTATAATTATACAGACATAATTATATCATTAAACATTGATTTCTTTTCTTAACTTTAATGTAGAATCAGTTAATACAAACAAAAAATATATTCCAAGCTAATATCTGCACCGATAGGGTACATTCTATTAGTGATCCAAAAAAAAAAGACTAGCAGGCAATGGGAATCCCAAATGCAGAGAGTCTGTCAGAACCTGATCTGAGACACTGACCCAATTTGCCTCATGCATATCTACCATTTTTTGCAATCAAACATTCAAGAAAATCCCATAATTTGAAAGTAATTATCTAAAAACTGTCACCATGTTTTGATTTCCAGAATCCTTTAAATATTTATGTAGTATTCACATGACCACTGAAGGAGTCTTGGACTTGAAACATTTAATAGATCTAATAGAAGTGTATAGGAAAATGTTGCTGAACGCCCACTATGTTTACGAGCATGTGGACCCTGCTTACTGTTTAAGATGTTAAACACATTTTTTTATTCTTTCAGCAAACCAAATCCAATGTGCCCAGCTGATAAGGAGCCATTATCTCAAGATAAAGTAAGCCCCTCTCTGTTACCAACACTGTAGACGTAACCGAAAGCAAAAAGGCTGTGTTCGTAGGGTGAGTGTAGTAACGCCACACTGTTTCTTTATGATCAGATATTTCGCGATGTGTGCTGCCATAGAGAGATTATGACATTGAAAGTCTACTGCCGGAGTGCGAAAAACGGATGTAAAGAACAGATGAGTTTACAGCAGGTTACGGTAAGTGTTATTTTATTTAAAAATACAGTATTACCACACAATTATAAAGCCTGAATTCAGATGCCATTCACATGAAACTGTACATGCAGGTTAACAGTGCTGTTGAAAATCATCCTTAATAATGCTAAAATCAATTTTTTGTAAATTGTTAGTTGAATAATGACTTTCTGACCATCCTCACCCAAATAAATGTCTTCTCCTGTATTTCCTTCCATGTCTCTGTCTCCGTCTGCCTCTGTGTCTCTTCCTTTGGCCCATCAGGACCATTTAAACATGTGCGAGTACTTTGAGGTGCCCTGTCCTTTGTGTAAAGAGAAGATTATGAGGAAGGACATGCCTGAACACTTGAGCCGCAAATGCAAATACCGGGAGGCCACCTGTGAATTCTGCAAACACAAAATGGCTTTAACAGAGCTACAGGTACCTTTTCTAAAGCAGCTTAACTCAGTCAGAGCTCTTTTATCTGACAGAGATGCAGATTTACAAATGTTTTGTAAATTAATTCTAAAGTGTAGTTCATTGCTTTGCTGGTATCGTACTTCCTCTGTGTTAAATATTTCCCAAAAATGTCCCATGAGGTTTTGGTTTCACATTAGTCCTGGGAACTTTAGGGGAATCTCCTGCAAGACATTTTGAGAATGCTGGTCCACGTGCTTTGTCAAAATTGTGGAAGTAGCTACTGTACTCATGGGCTGTGGGAAGTCCTAGGAAGTCTAGGTGAAGCATGTTGGTCTTATCTTATGATTAGAATGATTCTGCATTCTGCGGGTTTACTGTCTTTCTCCGTTTCTTTTGCTTTCTCGCTCTCATCTAGAAACACAAAGAAACCGTTTGTCCTGCATTTCCAGTAGCGTGCCCTAATCATTGTTCATTTCCATCCATTTTAAGAAGTGAGGTAAGAATGAAATCTGTCATTTGAATTATGAATAATGTGCTTAAACTGTTTTAATGTCTAGTGATTTTATTACATGTCTGGTTATGCTATACTAGTAGCATTTTAACAGTAGACAGTGAAGTACAGTTGTCTTTAATTTTCATTCTTCATTTTTCTCTGATAGTTGTCCATTCATCAGCAGGATTGTCCAAAGGCCCAAGTCACATGCTCCTTCTTTCGTTTCGGCTGCACCTACAAGGTGATGACTTGTTTCTGATATGAGATAGTTTTAGTCCATAAAAACTCACTGTTCTCTTAAGTGTAGCTTTTCTTATTATGTAATTAGTAAGTTAGTCATACTGCTAATATCCTTATTAATATTAATATTGATAAATTAACACTGATGGGTTTTTATTTCGGAATGAGTGATGAGGGCATAAAGGTATAAGAACACAATGTAATCAAAATGATTATCTGTTCACTACTATCTAAAACACATTTTAAATTGCAGGGATTTAACCAGGAAATGAGGGAGCACGAGTCGAGCTTTGCCTCAGAACACTTACGACTGATGGTGGCCAGAAGCAACACGCTAGAGGCCAAGGTAAGGAAGCTTTGCTATTTTTGTTGAGTTTTATAGCCATATTAAAGGTGCAAGGGGCTGGATTTATGTTTAATAACGGTAGAAGTGTAATAAATTACAGTAATTTAATGAGTCTCATGTATGAACACTGATCTCTGGACCAAAACTATGAATATTTGTTCATGCCGAATTACAGCTGCTCAGGTATATGTGGCCATACAGAAGCTCAGAATTTCAGAATGATCCCAAGAAATGGAGATGCTAGAGTTTCATAATCATTAAATAATCATTTTTAGCCTCTGGAATCTCTTTCACATATATTTGTATGTGTAGGTGGAGGATGTCAAGAACGAGCTGATGGAACGCTACAAGGTTCTCCCGAGTCTGAGCAGTCGTCTTACAGAAGTGGAGGAACAGTGTAAAGAGATGAGGGAGAAATATCGGCAGGTGGAGCAGAAACTATCTGGCATGCAGGTGAGAAACTTCTCTTGCTGGCGCTGCACTCGTCACCTGATACTTGTTTACATATCATGCCTTGAATGGGACTTTCCCCCCATACAGCTCTGAACCCAGAGGGCCAGCAAAATAAATGACTGCTGGGAGTTTATGATGTTGCCTAAATCATGCAGTTGTAAAAAATAGCTACGTTAAAAGTAACCTTCTTTTTTACGTCATTGAGAAAAGATACTTCTTAATGATTGATTAATTAGTGCACTTATTGAGTCCTGTTCAACTGCTACTGAATCTTACTGAATAAAATATTGCTGAAGAGAACTAAATTGTATATTATTTTGGTCACTGACCAAATAAGTTTTTGGTAAAATACATTTGTGCTCTCAGTGAGACAATAATTGTGATGTGCCTATAGAAGCTGCTGAGTACTCACTCAGAGAAGCTGCTGGAGGTGGAGATGGAGCTGAGGGAACTGCGGCCGTTGAGGGCCATGCGTGAGGAAGTAGAAGCTCTGAGGGGCGCCGTGGAAAGCATGCGCTCCGTGGTAGCGTCACTCGACTCTGTCCGCACTGGTCCTAGTACCCATACGCTGAGTAAGTGTCACCACTGCATATCTGCTTCATGACTGAAGTGTATGCTTATAGAGGTTCCAAATGAACTACACAACCTTGTCATACAACCACAAGCTAGTGCATTTGGGTGCATAAATTACCTGCTTCTAAATGTACGTTATAGATCAATGTCATATATTTCCATTCCTTATACAGGAAAACTCTCATACTGCAAAACTGAATAATTATCTTCATCTTCATTATCTCCAAACATGAACGCATAGATTATCAAATTAAGTTTCTAAATAAGCCATACATGTGCAAATGCAAACATAGCAGTAGAATTAAAGCCAGAGGCAGCTCCCTGGAAATGTGATTAGCACTGCTTGCACTAAATGAACGTTTTCTTAAAAATGTAATTTGTATTTTTTTTTTTTTATGACTTGATGATTTATTGTTTGTCATTCTGTGCTAATTCCAGCCTCATTAGAGACACAGCTGGCACGGCACGATGAGCTGCTCAGTGTGCACGACATTCGTTTGGCCGACATGGACCTTAAGCTGCAGGTGCTGGAGACGGCCAGCTTTAACGGAACTCTTATTTGGAAGATTCGTGACTACAAGCGGCGCAAACAGGAGGCAGTGGCTTGTAAAACATTGTCGCTTTACAGCCAGCCCTTCTACACAGGCTATTTTGGCTACAAGATGTGTGCGCGTGTTTACCTGAACGGTGACGGCATGGGAAAGGGCACACACCTGTCACTCTTTTTTGTGGTGATGCGTGGCGAGTACGATGCACTGCTGCCGTGGCCTTTCCGCCAAAAGGTGACGCTCATGTTGATGGACCAGGGTTCTGCACGCAAGCACCTGGGTGATGCCTTCAAGCCTGACCCAAACAGCAGCAGCTTCCGGCGGCCCACAGGGGAGATGAACATTGCCTCGGGCTGCCCGCTCTTTGTCGCCCAGACTGTGCTGGATAACGGCACCTACATCAAAGATGACACCATCTTCATCAAGGTCACAGTGGACACCTCAGACCTGCCTGACCCATGACACCTGGACAGTTATCCCGTTGGTCAGTACCACTGTCATTTTCATGTCACTGAAAATCACTGCAAAGTGCTAAATATTTCAAATAAATATTCCATTGGTATTTACCGTACCCCTGGTCCAAATTCAGGTTTGAACGCTCCTGAAGGTCTAGCACTAAAAAGAAATCTAAATGCATCTGTAGCATAAATACAGGCTGATTCAGAAAAATGTTAACACCTATATGACACTACACCATGGTAACACTGTTGCACAGAGAAGTTACATTACTAACTACAGACTGCAAAATTAACTTCATTGCAGTGTCATTGCAACTTGTACACCAAACACAACAACAGTACTCTAAAGAAAAGAAAACTGAAGCAAATTACTGCCAATAAGTGCTAACCTTTTTTTTAATCACACTGGCCGGGTAACTCGATGACATGATATCAATATCGTACCATTGTATCAATACCATGTCACATTAATGTCAGGAGTCAGTGCTTTTATAACCTCTGACAATTCTGCAAGCACAGCCATTGGTCTTTTAAAGAAACTTAACTGCTTAAATAAGTGCTTTATAAAAGACCAGTGCCTTTGAGGAAGAAGCTTGTTAAGCTCATTGTGCTACAACATGGTTATCAACATATAAACCTTTTCTAAACAGATCTAGTTGTTCCCAGTAAAATCAAGAATTCAATAACTTCATCTCATTTCAGTTATGCATATTAATTTCTAAGCTGATTTTTCAGCCAATTTCCTCATTTAATAACCAAAAATAGCATTTACAACCTTTTGTAATAGCAGCTCTGTGGTTAATAGGAGCCGTTAAACATTCAGTTATTCATTTGGAAGGCTTTTGTCAAGTGCAGTTTTTTATTGAATGTGACCCCCCCTCCCCTTACTTCTGCAATTGTAGTCCATTTTTTATAACAGATTTTTCTATCATGCCAGAGGGCCCGGTGCTCATCACGGATGTTACAAGGCCACAGGATTGGGAAAAACAGAGCAGGAACCTGATGAGAAGAATCAACCAAACGTGCCGAGAGTCTAAGGCTGGTACTCCTGAGACGGTGTAGGCACAGTTTCTTGAGGGACAGATTGCACTGTCCTTTGGATGATGACCAGGGTAGGGCAGGTCTCAGATAGCCACAGTGTGAGCAAAGGATTTTCACCTCTTGTCCAACAACAGATCGTCATTGTCTATTGTGGGAAAGACTAAGAGAAAGACAAAAGGTTATGTAATGATGCCTTTGAGCCAGAAAGAAAAGTAAGAGGGATCCATTTGTTCTGTATAACTGACATTTTACTCATTTTAGGACTAAACAACAAATAAATAAAATATTTAATCAAGTAAAATTTCACTAAAGAAATAAAGAAGTATTTCAATCAGAGGAAATTACCGAGTGGGCCTCATTTATCAAACTTTAAGTAAAATTGTGTGTGAATGTTTAAAAAAAAACAAAAAAACTAAAATTTAATGTAAGATTTTTTGGTAAATGATTTTCTACATACTCCAGCGTGTACGTCTATAAATTCCAGTCCACTAATTTGCATTTTGTGATGTCCACAAAACTCCATAAAAGGCAACGCTCATAGAGAGCTAAAAATAAGAAAATGATGACTAAATGATGATAGAGTACCTCCAAAGCATGAAGTGTGCTAAAACTTCCAGTAATGAAACCCCGCCATTGCAACACTTTGGCTACCATAGACACACACTAACTCTACCTCCCTGCATCGGGTGCTATTTCCTTTCACCTAACTGAACGGCTAGGGTTATTTGTCTTAATTTATGGATTTGTTCTGGATTGCTTTTATTACGTTGGTGTGTGAAATTGAAATAAATGATCATTTCAAACCTGGCGTCAGGATCTCTGTATGAAATCTCAGTCACTCAGCTTCATGTATTACAATTGGTGAGTTTCTCTTTATATTAGTATTGTGGAAGTAGCCTTATATGCATCTTTAAAAAAAAAAAACAGGAGCTTTTGTAGGATATTTTTTCAAAGTAACTGGATTTTCATGAATGCCACAAATTTATTATGGAAAGGTCCTATGCATGATTTATGAATGTGTTTATTATTGTCCAGCTTGATAAATGAGGCCCAATGTCTGTATTTCAGACTTGATCTGACAGATAAGCTTTTATAGTCGGTGAAGAGAGATACTGTGGATTCCACTGTATCCTGTGATGTTTGCTGGTTTTATTAAAAAAAAGAGAAAAAAAAAACACCCTTCAGTGTCAAATGCCTAAGCATTCATATAGAAAAGAACAATGTGTATAGAATGTGTTGTGTGCACACGGTGATGAAGCTTACGTTTTCAGTGTACTGGTAATGGACTATAATGGACCTGTGCTGTTAATCCTTAAGATAAAAGAAACCCATGAAGCACATTGGGGCAAAGACGAATTATGCATGTAAAACCAACAAAACTAAAATGAGTTTAATCTCCCAATTGTGTTTACTATTCTGACACATTATTTTTGGTAATGTTAAATATTGATGGATGCTGTGCATCAGAATATATTGTTCTCTTTTTTTTAACACCGTTTGTAATACTAGCTTTTAAGACTACAGCTATGCTGACCGATACATTTACAGTTAACCAGTTCACTTTTCAAGGAGAATATTTGCACAACTATGGTTTTATATGTGTAATGGAAATGTATAAGTATATGAATATAAAATGCAAACATTTTACCATATTCTTTTGGTGTCATTTGTGAATTAAGGTTATGCTAATCTTAGTTTACCTCCAGTTCATCCACAGTTTAGGGCTTATCTCTTGTTTTTTTGTGAAAAACCTCTTTATTTTATAGCATTTTATCTATAATGTGCCAAATGTCAGGTTGATATGTTTCCTTTTTCATAAAAACGAGAACCTTGGTACACTTGTAGAGCCTGAACATTTTCAGAAGTAGAGACTTCACATAAAACGCTTTGTAACATAACCAAATTATTATTATTATTTTTTTTTTTTGGAATCCTATCTCCTGAACCAAACATGATAACACAGTAAAGGTTATGCCTACCCATATGCTTTTAAGGTCAAGGATTACAGAGATGCTCCATCCATCATAAATCGTTCAGGTGAATAGTTAATGGTGAATTCATTGACCTTGTGAGAAGGAAATCGTAGTGTCTGAGAACCTAGGCTAGACTTTATAGCATCATGTCTGTTGCATGCATGTTGTGTAGACGTTTACTCCTTTTGTTCATTTACCCTGATAATACAATGACTGAATAAAGAGTAGAACAATATTCAATATGACCTTAACAACGTAGCTTAAAAAGCATGTGTCAAAGGTTTACTTCAAAAGTTATATTTCAGAAACATGTTTTGTTGTTGAACCTGTTCTTCACCGTCTCCCCCACACAGAGCTGCGCACTTTAATGAGTTTTTTTTTTTTTTTTGCATTCACAATGCACCCAGCAGTCTTTCTTGCACCATCAGATTCGTAGTAAAAGGACAGACTGACTTGTCTGTGGAAGAGTTGAGTGCACTGGTCTCCAATCGCTTGGGTCCATCCAACCCCAGTCTGTTGGAGATGATGACGTATCTGGTGCCACCTCACATGCTTGTCCCCAACAGTGTCCTACTTGGTCTTGCTCTTTTGAGGTGCTGCACCAGTGGATCCTTAGTTAGATCGATGTTGAGTTGGCTAATGGTGTGATTGTAGAGGATTACATTAATGTTTAGATGTAACCTATTATGTAACATATATTTTGTGCAAAGAATTGAGAAAGCTACACTTTGTCTTCAGTTGCATTGCAAATTTGAGGCTTCATCCTCTTTCTGTTTATTAAAAAGAGTCATGAAAGCAGCAACACTTGATAAAAAAAAGAATAAAGCTGTTCAGGCTAAGGTGGAGCTTTATGTCCTGTGATAGAGGTACGTAGTGCCACTAAGATGTGGGTTATTCTTCTCTTAGTTCTTGCTGTGAAATCCCCCAAAGCAGTCAGGACAGGGGGCGGCTTGACAACTGGACACGGATGTATCTTGTTTTCCTTCTGCACAATTCACAACAGCATCTTATGGCTTTCTTGGTGACAGCATGCTTAAGCCAGTGTTTTCCAAAATGCCATGTCGCAGTGACGAGGTTCCTTCTCTTGGGAACAGGAGTGAGACTTGGCCACTCCCTAAATCTCTTTTGCATGAACCTCAGTGCCAGACAATAGATGCTTTCCAATTCACGCATACCACATCCAGGAAGTTAATCTTTCTTCTCTATGGATCTACACTGACCACTGATCACCAGAAGCACCAGCCCCCATGAGACTATTCTAGTAAAAGCTGATTGCAAATGGACGAAGAAGCGCACTCTTGTTCACTCCATCATTGTGCAACATCCTGAGGATGTACACCAGTACTGGGTGATTGTCACGTGAATTACAGCCTTATGCAAATACCTCTGTGGATTCTTCACCTTCAGGCTTCGTTGCAAATTTCCCCATGAGCAGTGGTGAAACCCCATGGTAAGTATTACCTTTGCTTCGTCACGCTATGTTTCTGACATGCTGCTGTATTTGGTAATGACTGTGTTCGCCTCACTTGTTCATGTCCACATTCCCAGAGTTCCTCAGCTGGGTTGTATTCCCTATTACTGTTGTTACTGTCGGTATCACTGCACTTTAACCCACTTCATTCTCTTCAATCACGTTACAGTGTGTTATAGAGGATATATACTGTCCATTTTTGAAAAACAATACATATGATGTACTACCAAAAATGTACCTCTCTTAAGGCAATACAGGCATGTAATAATGAAATTATTTATAATTAATTCATTAATGTCAATCACTACAGACCTGCAAACTTCATGTGGCCTTCAGATTAGTGTTAAATGCAGTGGTGTAAAACACACCGCCACTGGACTCTATAGCTGTGGAGACATGTTCTCTGGAGTGACGAATCACGCTTCTCCTGATGGATGAGTCTGGGTTTGGTGGTTGCCAGGAGAACAGTACTTGTCTGACTGCATTGTACCAAGTGTACAGTTTGGTGGAGGGGGATTATGGTGTGGGGTTGTTTTTCAGGAGTTGATCTCAGCCCCTTAGTTCCAGTGAAAGGAACTCTTAATGCTTCAGCATACCAAGAGATTTTGGACAATTTCATGCTCCC
>JAOTRJ010000002.1:5542680-5552785 GCA_028564905.1 Leptodoras praelongus | reverse complement strand
ATTTTAGCAATATTTCTAAGATGAAAGAAGGCTATCCTAGTAATATTATCTACATGAGCTTCAAATGAAAGATTGGAGTCAACAATCACACCAAGGTCTTTTAATGCTGCATATGTAGTAACTGAAAAGCCATACAGACTTACTATGGAATCAGAAAGCTTACTTCAAGCCCCCTGTGTTCCTAGTACAAGTACTTCTGTCTTATCAGAATTCAGTAGAAGAAAGTTATTCAGAATCCAGTGTTTAATGTCCTTTACACATTTTGCAACTTTATTATGTATTATATTTATTCATATATATATTATATATTAACTGGTGTTTCTCATCTGGTTTTGCTGAGATATACAGCTGTGTGTCATCAGCATAACAGTGGAAACTGATACCTTGTTTACAAATGATTGTACCCAGGGGTAGCATATATAAAGAAACTTGCTTGCATTGTTCCAGTCACGAGGCACTTCATCAGGGTTTCACAAAAACATCTGGGCACTGTGAGGGTTAGAATGTAACTGAAACAGGTCCTACTGGTTATCTGAGATCCCACTTTAACTGACCTTGAACCACCATCCCCATGTGTAAGCCGTACGGAGTGCTGGATTTTCCTTCTTCTTACTTTCAGGACAGACCTCATATATCTTGAGGCAATGAGCCTGATCCCTTTCAGTTCTGCATCCTCAAGCCAGTACACCTGATTGCATATTGATGTGAAACTACTTCCTCTCTAGCCTCAACGATCTAAACCCGGCATGTCAGTGCGACAATAAACTTCCTCTTGATAAAAGAAACAAACATGATATGAAGCGTGATATGTGGAATTTTATATAAAATTTTACTTTCAAAAAGTACAGCTGTGCCATACATTTTACTTTCATTAGTGTAAGTTGTTTATTGGATTGGTCTTTGGTTATTATTAATATTGTGATGACAATTAATAATTCAACTGTTTTTTTTAAAAAAAAGATTATGTTTACAGTACAGTAAACACTGTACAGTACTCAAATCGGACATGAAGAACATCTTTCTGATAGATCAGAATCATGGAAGGTTATGGCTCTACCACAAGATGGCGCCAAAGACGACGCAAACCGCGATTTCAACACAACGCTTTGAATTTGGTCCAGCGTTTTATTCAAGTCTATGTATCTGTTTTAGGCTTTTAGAAATTATAACACGGAAGAGACAAAAGTCATTTAGCCTACATTTGCTAAGAGGGTATATTTAAACCAAAGGAAGCGGACTCAAGTTAGGGCGTTCAAAATTTCTAAATGAAATAAAACATTCAAAGAATATGCGCATAAACATTAGTGTCAGATGCATATATTCAACATTTTTACTGAACAACTCATGGGCCGAATTTTTTTCTGAGTAACTTTACTATTACTAATAATATTGCCTGCTTATAAACCGCTTCTCTTGGTTAATAATAATAATAATAATAATAATAATAATAATAATAATAATAATAATAATAAGATGAAGAAAAAGAAGAAGAAGAAGAAAAAGAATATTGTTGTTGTTGCTTTTGTTGTTATTATTGTTGTTGTTATCTTATTATTATTGTTGTTGTTATTGTTATTATTATTGTTTTTGTTGTTGTTGTTAATGTTATTATTATTGTTGTTGTTATTGTTATTATTGTTGTTAGTGCTATTATTGTTGTTATTATTGTTATTGTTATTATTATTGTTTTTGTTGTTGTTGTTAATGTTATTATTATTGTTGCTGTTATGATGTTCGCTGTTTTTGATTACTTCCGGTGAAGCGTTCATTTGAAAGCATAGGCATGTCCTAAAGTTTTCATTTTATTCTTGTTCACCGCCTGTTCTTAGTGAATATATCTTACATCAATAAGATATGTCTAAATTGGGTTTTGGATTAAATTAAATTTTAAACCAATAGAAGTAGGCTACATTTGCTGAAAATCGTTTCTGGGGGGGTTTAATAGGCTGGAACAGTCAGAAAAAGCCTAATGTTCCCTTTCTCTAACTTTGCCATTTGGATTCAATGCAATAGCCAGAAACCACATTACTACAGTTAACAATTACTTTAAAAGAAATCGTCTACATTTAAATTATTACATCGCCCAGATATATAGGCATTTAGGCAATCTTTATTGTGCTACTGCGCTGGTGTAGGGATGAGATATAGCACTATTTGTGACCTATAGCAAACCGGATTTTTTTTTTTAAAGATTTGTTAGCTAAGTCACCGACTCGAAATCATTTTCCTAACAGGTTGACACGGTGCACGTCAGGCATGCATTCACTCTCCGGCCGCTAGGGGGAACCCTTACTGCATTTAAAAACGAAACCCGCAGGCTAACTGTTTCTTTAACTCAGTAACGTGATAGACTTTAGCAGGTCGTTTGAACAACTTTAAAATAGTTAAGTCTGACAGTAAACAACTGCTTTCTCTCAAATTACATCAATTTCACTTGCGCAATGATGCAAGAATGTAGTAGCAATTTAGGTCTGTCCTAATCTGTTAATTAATTTGTCTTATTATTAGTATATACATTTACATTTACATTTAGGCATTTAGCAGACGCCCTTATCCAGAGCGACTTACAAAAAGTGAGTATATTAGTGTTAGTGTTAGTATTAGTGTTAGTGTTAGCGTTAGTATTAGTGTTAGTATTAGTGTTAGTATTTTAACGCACTACAATTTATATAGAGACATATAAACGACTAAATAATAGCCAATCGCACAGCTAAATACGGTTAGTCTACATATGAAATGTTTTACTAAAGATCTTAATTAAAGTTGTATTTCAATTGATGTAAAAACCGGGATTAGGATTTATAACAGTGAGAAAACATGACATCCTCTGAATTAGGCCAAGTGATTTGACAGTTCTTCCAATACAACTCGTTTCGAGTCTTCGGTGTGCGTGCAAGACGATAATTGTCACTCGGAGACTAAACCAGGTAAAAGAAATAAAGAGAATTTGTGTTGTGCTTTATAGAAAAAAAAACACGGTACACAATCTATAAGCCAATAAATAGCAAACATTTCCTTAAATCAAATGGGCCTAGATCACTGGAATGATGTCGATATGTAAAGCAACATGTGTGCACAATCATCAACAAGATCTTTGCTTTTATTGATTATTTTGAACTTTTTAAAGAAAGACTATATCCACCGGTTTTCGGTAAATGTTCCGGTTGTTCCGCGCGCTGCTGCACAGAAACAGGACGGAAATATCGCCTGACAATCCACAATGTACAAAATTACCAAGCTAAAATATAGGTAACGGCGCTGTTTTTTATTTATTGAAATGAAATGAGGGATTGTTTCTACATTGTACACAAGTCATATCTTAATATACACACTCATGAAGAAGATGAAGAAGACGAAAAAGAAGAAGATGATGATGAAAAGAAGAAGAAGTAAAAGAAGAAAATGTGAAAATCACATAATTTGTGCCTTCCTATTATTATTATTATTTATTATTTATTTTTTTAATCATTATTATTGTTGTTTTTGATGCTATTATTATTATTATTATTATTATTATTATTATTATTATGATGGTTGTTGTTATTATTATTATCATTATTCATATTTTAATTTTTATATTTAATTTTTCTAGAGGGTACCGCAGTATATATTTACAATGGAAAAGTAGCTAAATAAAATCCAGTGGAAAATCTTAAAGAGTCCTTATTTTTTTTCTGTCTCATTCAGTTAAAGCATGTATAATAAAAAAATCCAATCTCATCTAATGTCTAATAACATTCTTTTTGGAAACGTCCACATGCTCTTAATATATCCGGGAGCTAAATCTATCCGTACTATCCGGGCGTGTATCTTTTGTTTGTGTGCGTGCATGTGTGTGGACAATTTGTTGGACCACGAAGCGTGCGTGTGTGTGTGTATGTGTGTATGTGTGCGTGTGTGTGTGTTACTTTCATGTATGTGCCAGTGAAACACCCTGCAACGTCTCTAACACAAAACATACATTGGACTGGAATTCAATGGAAACAAAAGTATATGAGCGCTTTAAAGGTTTGCACCGACGTCCCTATTTTATGTTTTTTTGTCGCAAAGACTTCATATAATGAGAGATGTACATATTAGTATATTGGATGTGTGGAAACTCAGGTGTTGGCATTTCAAATGTATATTCCACTATATTCTTTCTACACTAAAAGCTGTAGAAAAATCTGCCATTGCTGTCTTCATCTGTAGACAGAGGTTATAAAAATGAACTTTTCGATGGGTTAGGGTTATTTTCTAATGTGCTTAATGATCTTAAAAAAGACCCTGTTAAATAAAATGACTTATTTTAAAATCACAACAAATAAAAATGGCGTTTCGGGCTTTCCTGGTCGGTTACTTGAACTGCGGTTATCACTTAAATTTGGCAAAACAAACATCAGATGATTTGTGTACTGTTGGCTGAAACGCCATTGTGCCCCAGCATTACTGCCAGCACACGTTTATGTTATTTACCTAAATGGTTATCACTGACATTTTCTGCGGCACTGAAGGCTACACAGGCTGATTTAGTAGGTGTACTGTTATTACTTGGAAATCCTGGAGAATATTGTATAAAACAGCCCTCTCTTTTGTTTTAGAGTAAAGACACACTCTTTGTCAAACAGAGGCAAAATCTTTGCGTAGGCTATACTAAACGTAATGTGCTGCTAATCATAAACAAGTGACGTACGTCAAAACGTGTGAATTTCCCAGTAAAGAAAACTGAAGCCGCTGTGCTATGATATAATGTTCCGGGGAAGAAAATTAGTCCAAAAAAACGCTGTTAGTAACTCGTGCACGGAAATTATGAATTATGCTACAGCAGGGAGGGACGTGCACGCGCTGGATTAAAAAATAATGTCCGATACAGGAAGTAGTACCTCTGTGTCCACCCACACACGCGCGCGGCATGGAAACAAATGTGAGGGCGTGCGGGTTTGTTGAAACAGCACTCTAAAATTATCTAAAGCTGCGGAACGGATCGAGGTTATGTGGTGTGTTTTTCGTGGTAGGGGTTTGGTGCAGAAATGCGAGCTTGCTCTTGAATGTGTGCGCGAGTTTCCGTGTATATCCTTACGCGCTCGAGCGGCCGTTAGGAGCTGCGCGCTGATTGGCTGCAGCCAAGGAGGACGCTTTAATACTTATGGTGCTGTGGTTGGCTGCAGACTGTAAAGGTTCAAGCATTTTTTTACAGCTTAGTGTCTGTGGCACCGTAATTAATTGTAGCTAGCCGTCTCTTATCGATGCGTTTGGAAGGAGCATGAAATAGCTGCTGTGTTGTGGTGATTTTTTTCTTTTTTAATCAAAGGACTTTACCATTTGGCCTTAGAGATTAGAGATCCAACTGTTCTGCTGCTACTGCTGCTGGTTGCTATTTCTACCTTTACGTGTGATGTTGGACATGGGAGAACGGAAAGAAGTGAAAATGATTCCCAAATCATCGTTCAGTATAAACAGCCTGGTGCCTGAAGCCGTCCAGAGTGACAACCACCACAGGACCATTCCCGAGGAAGAAGAGAAAATCCCTTTACCTATCGCACAGGAGGCAAAGTCGGAGAACACTTGCGCTAAAAGTGACAATCCTGAACCAACTTGCACGGACGAGAAGGAAAAACAGGAGGAAAAAAAAGACTCCAAAGAGGGCGAGGGAGGCAAAGACGGCGAAAAGAAGAACGGCAAGTACGAGAAACCTCCTTTTAGCTATAATGCCTTAATCATGATGGCCATCAGGCAAAGTCCGGAGAAACGGTTAACGCTGAACGGCATTTACGAGTTCATTATGAAAAATTTTCCATACTACCGGGAAAACAAGCAAGGCTGGCAGAACTCCATCAGACACAACCTGAGTTTAAACAAGTGCTTTGTGAAAGTTCCGCGGCATTACGATGACCCGGGTAAAGGGAACTACTGGATGCTCGACCCTTCAAGCGACGACGTGTTCATCGGCGGCACGACGGGAAAACTTCGGCGGAGATCGACCACGTCGCGGGCCAAGTTGGCGTTCAAGCGCGGCGCACGACTCACCTCCACCGGCCTCACGTTCATGGATAGAGCTGGCTCTCTATACTGGCCCATGTCGCCGTTTCTTTCGCTGCACCATCCCAGGGCAAGCGGCGCCTTGAGCTACAACGGCACGTCCTCGGCCTACCCGAGTCACCCGATGTCCTATAGCACCATGCTGACGCAGAACGGTTTGAGCAACAACCACTCGTTCCCGACCTCGAACGGCCTGAGCGTGGACAGACTCGTGAACGGAGAGATCCCGTACGCCACGCATCACCTGACAGCGGCCGCACTAGCCGCATCTGTGCCCTGCGGCCTCTCAGTGCCCTGCTCAGGGACGTACTCACTCAACCCTTGCTCAGTGAACCTGCTGGCGGGACAGACCGGCTATTTCTTTCCCCATGTGCCGCATCCTTCCATGAGTTCGCAAGGTAGCACGTCGATGAGCTCCCGCACTGCTTCTTCTTCGTCGCCTCAGGCGGCCGCGTCTCTCCCGTGCGAGTCTTTAAGGCCTACAATACCCAGCTTCTCGTCGGGACTTTCCGCCGGACTGTCTGATTACTTCACACATCAGAACCAAGGCTCTACGTCCAATCCTCTTATACACTAACTGTCATCCCGATGGATGAAGACTGTAAGTGAACATTTTACACCCCCATTTACACTGTAATATATACAAATATACTTTAAAGAAAAAAGACTGAGAAGGGAAAGGAAAAATGCAAGCGGCCGAACTCCAGGTATTTTGTATTATTCTTCTCCTTTATTTCTGTAAAGTCGGGTGTCGCGAAATTGTTTATTATTCCACTGTCAGCAACGTGCAATGTGACAAGATTTTTTTAAATGGTAAAGCGTCGATTTTTTATTTGGAAAGGCAGTAAAATTACATTAGAATGTGTATTTAAATAGTGGTTGAGATTTGTTTAATTTTAAATGTTAAAAATATCTAATACCATCGCATCAAACACCAGTCTTCATGTTTGCAGTATTACACGTATCATGGGAACACTGGTGAAATATGATTTTACAAAATTAACACAAATTTTCTTTTTTTTCTTTTTAAATAAATGTGCTCTAAGTGCAGCATACCCGTTCGAATCCATGGCTCCTTGTTATTTTGTCCTTTTCATAGGCTCTTGTTAATGAAATAAATGCATTTATAATGCGTTCTTTTATACATATTTTTAAATTACAGTTTCTTTATAGACCAAAGAATGGGTATCGAAATCATTTTTTCCAGTATTCTGACGGACAGTTTTAAAGGGAGCAGAATGAATGGATGCTTTTAGCTTGTGTTTTGCATCTTTTTTTAGGCTAATGTATGTGGTCACCATCAGGTCACATGCTTTTTGTAATTAGTGAAATGTCAATTCCTGTTGTAATTATAGGTTAACTTTGCGAAGTGTAACCGTGTTGAGTAAATGCCTCATAAAATATTAAGTGAATGTTTATGTCGTCTTTAAATTCCATGATTGTGATTTTGTGGTCTATATGCCCGTGTTTGTCGCTTAAACTGTTAAATCTAACAAAATAAAAGAAATAGGTTTCGTCCATATATAGCGATGATTTTGTCCTTTTTGCAGGTAAAATTTACACTGAGATGAATTTTGCTTTTCTCCAAACCGACATTTAAGCGACAGTTTGCGGGTATACCGAGGGACTTTCTTAATTAGGCCTCTACCAAAATCTTTCAATTTGTCCGTGAAATGCCGTTCTCACTTTCCGGAGTAACTATGAGAGAATCAAAATATCTTTAGTTTATTACTGTAAAGTGCATGTATCGCGAACCTCAAAGCTCCCGTGACCACAAATATTTCATGTGTTCCTATGCGCCTTCACATTTAGCTTGCTTTCGAGTAATATTTCCCCGCAATCTTTAGTTTTATTGTAGTTTATTTTATTTACTTTCATTGTACAATCTTTAACTATTACCATATATTGCTTTTTTTCTTGTCAACAGACAATAGGACATTTCCTCGTTGTAATAGCAGCGAGTTTTCAGCACAAGCCTATATGTACAGCAATTTGTCTATTTCTTAAAGAGGCATCATGTTAAATGTGGCTAGCTGTAATGCAATAACCTTAGTACTTTTCACAAAAGCGCGGTGGAATTTAATATCTCCTTGCAAGATGTTATCACAATGGTCAAATGGGGTGACCATTCATAAAACAATAACTGAGAGAATAGAGGATCATGCAGACAAAATTCTGTAAATAATTTTTTTAATGGAGTATAACTATTAAAAGGAGCTAAATGTACACGTGAAGCTGACGGCGGACATATAAATAGCCATAAAATAAAATCTCGATTTTACACATTTTAGACAATATGTAGGATATTTTTTAAGGACAAGACCCGGATAGGCTTATAATATTAAAACGCAGAGCGAGTGACAATTTTTTTTTCTTATAATAATTGTTATTATGTTTCTATTAATGATTATTTTTATTCGATTTTGTTCGTCAAAATATGCAGTATTATTATTATTATTATTATTATTATTATTATTATTATTATTATTATTATTATTATTATTATTATTATTATTATTATATTTTTCATAATAATTTCAATCAATAATTCAGTTACTTGGCCGTTAAGTGCACATTGTATAAAGTGAGATATTCGGTGCATTAGTGGTGGAAGGAAACTGAGAACACTGATGGAGGAGTTTTCACTTTGCTCATGTGTAAGTAGGTTTTAATGAGGACAAAGCGATGATCTTGAAGCAGTGATTGCTGTCCTCTGTGCTTGACGTCTTAATTAGGCCGCATCTGCCTGGAAGTTTGCTTTCACCCCGCGACAATAAACAATCAGTCCATACCTGAATCTCAAGTGGCGTTAAGAAACAAAGCGTTAGATCAGATTTGCAAGCGAATCATAGGCCCTGCAGCTAATACAAGTGTTACAGGAGGAAAGCTTACCGTCTCGTACATTTAGGCGAGTTAATGAAGCGATACAGGTGTTTTGATAATGTTTGTTCAGAAGTCGCACCCAAATTCAAGTTTCAAATTTTTTATCTTTTTTATCCTAAGGCATAAGGAAAGACTGGATGTCTGTACACTCAACTCGATACTATTGTGTTTAGCACAATAAGCTTACAGTTCAGTGTGTGGTAACGAATACGAATGCCTGAAGCGGGGATGCACTTTGTCTTTGCAGATTATAATTCAGAATTTATAGAAATCGGTAACAGATAAATGAATGGCTTTTTTTCCCCAGTTTTCACTCTGTTGCTCGAGATCGTCGCGTGATTTACCAGATTCTGTTGTTTATAGTGATAAATGTCAGATACTCAATATTACCTGATACTAACAATACTAAATATTGTCAGATTATGCAGTAGAGTCTATAAAAGGCTATAATAGGTAGTCCTATAAAATGTAAACATTTCAACCAATCAACCAAAGAGTTTACATTTGTGTAAACGTCTTTTCTTTTAGGTCTGATAACATTTGCATGGTCCTTTGAGTCTGTGAAGCTCTTGGGGCTTCAAATAAATCTCATATGTGCTTTTCTTACCTTCTACTGGCGCACATATCTGTTTGCTTGTCACACGGAGAGCTTATTTAACAAAGGCTGCAACCGTATAAAATATAAACGTTAACAGTCTATCAATGAGTGATGGATTACCAAAACGCCTTCTTTTTCAAAGGGGAAAAAACGTAATGTAAAATGATCGTTTCCACAGGGGGTATTTATCAGAATCGTTTATGCGAGCTGAGAACTTTTGTAAGCAACGCAAATCCTGCCTAAATGGTACACGGACGTTTCCTCCTCCTGTGTAATACGAGCTGAGCAGAGTGAGGGCGCTAGAATGACACGGAGTGCTGCAGGCGTCCACCTCCTCACACCACTACCTAGCCTACAATGCGTCTCACAAAGTTTTACCCCCGTGGCATGTAAATAAATCTGCACACTGTACGCTTAAAAACAAACAAACAATAATGGATACGGATTATGGTTAACGGAACTTGTTTTTTTTTAGAGATATGAAGTGTGAACGAATATTCGGGGTTACTATGGACATCTTTAAGTAATAATGCATAATATAATATAATATAATATAATATAATATAATATAATATAATATAATATAATATAATATAATATAATATA
>JAOTRJ010000002.1:5524338-5538957 GCA_028564905.1 Leptodoras praelongus | reverse complement strand
TCTACATTTGGCGTTGTTTTGTTATAGAGAGTTATAATTGAGATTATGAGCAATATAGACCAGAAAGATGTTATAAACCTTAAACGATCAAATTAAAAACATTACCATGTGGTAATTCCATAACTAACCTTGTATAATACCAGTTACAATGATGTCATTGGCATTAACATGTTACAGTGAGGTTATGAATAACATATTACAATTTTAGACGCCATACAGTTAAGGCGGCGTGGCATTAAACAGGATTAATGAACTAAATTACGTTTTAGTAATTTTTTTTCCAATGGCTTTAGCATGTTATAATAAGGCATTTACACCACAGGAACGCTCATCCGCGCTTGTTCATATGTTCTTTTTATTTTTTTACGAGATTTCTCCTAAATCAGATTTTCTGACTAATTATGGTCGAGACATAGGTTCTATGCTTCTCTATGTTTTAACACCCAAGATGGTGAATAGTTTTGCCTGATAGAAATATATGTACGAGAAATGTAAGAGAAATCTCCTACATCCTAACGCCTGAATATCCCTCAACCCACACTACATAGTCCTACAGAGTGTGCATATAAAGCCAAACCTACACCAGCACAGAAGTCCATCATGCCTCGGGAACTTATTAATATAACAGAAACGCCACTTTATATACCATGAAACCCAGTGAAAACGACAAATCTTTTAAAGGGTCAGCTACTTCCACCTGCTTTTAGCCCCCCTTGCCAGTAGAAGAATTGGAGATTTTTTCCTCATTCCGTACTTTTGGGGTAAGACAGGTTGTGTGTGAGTGCAGCAGAGGCGACAGTCTGTCTACAGGCCGTAAGCTGATCTGCGCCGAGCTGCAGGGAAACCGGGCAAGATTCCTGGCTCGCGAGCAGCGATATTGATCTACCTAAGGCACCTAAACAAAGCCTCACCTGTTCCCCTTGTCCATACTTTATTTTATGCCGTCTAATGCTTGTTTTGTTTGACATTTCTTTTATTTCCACGGATCCGAGCTTTGATACACGTTTGGCAAGTAGCACATAAACACGGTGTTTTTGTACCTGGAGCGCGCGGATCTCCCGAAGTACCTCGCGGCATACGAGACCACCCTCCTCTCTCTCGGAATAATCACCCTGCTACGATTAAAGAAACCGGAAAACAAGCAAAAAAAAAAGTTTTGCCTGCTTCGCCGGCGGGGCCGTGTCCAATAACATTCAACGTGAGATAAAGCTAATTACTCCCATTATGGTGCGCCGGTTTGCGTTTCATAAAAGCGGGCCCGCTAAAGGCTCCTTTATTATTTATCGGGCCTCTCCTCGAGCTGCTTGTTAAACATATCAAGATTAGCGGCGGATCTTGTAGGGTCCGTTTGCGGAGATTTTCGTTCATACAGCCGCTTTATCAGCGCGTTCCGCACACGGCGCTGCTGACACACCGCCAGTAGCATGAGGAGAGGCATGTGCCTACTGCCCAAGAGCCTAATCACATATTCCTTTGTAAATAATGCATTGTCAAAGCGAATATTAGCCATTTGTTCACGGCATAATATTTGCAATACTCTTGGAACCAAAAAAGATCTTTTATTTTTATATTAATGCAACAGTTTTTATCCTTCCGTTTTATTATGTAGCTACACCTTTAGCCTGGATTGATGGCCTATCTTTGAATTAGCGGTAATATCGGAAACGCCAAACAATTATTTAATTATTTTGTAATTTAATAATTTTCCAAAATATAATTTTGAATTGTTCTTCACAAACTAAGTTCTCCTTTACATCTCATTAGTACAAGAACTTTCTAATAACTAGGTTCTATGTTAAAACAGAGGTAACCTCCACACGGTGTTTTTTTGTTGTTGCCATTTTGCAAATGACCAGCATAAACGAAAGGTAAAAGTATCTATTAAGCAGCTGATGGGCAAATTTGCAGAACAAACACTTCTGAAGCTCACCATTACACCTGTGAAACAGCTTTCTTTAAAAAAAGAAAAAAGAGGACAGCAGCATTCAGTGATGTCAGTCCAAAGATAGCAGATAGGGGTTTGGACCATTTCAAAGGAGACGCCCAACAGTGTATCAGCAAGTGAGGAAGGGGAGCTTTCTAGGCTGACACAAACAGGTGCCTCAACCAGTCTCTGGCTATTCCTCAAACAAGCCCAGCTTCTCAATTCCACCCACAAAGTCCCTCAGCACTAGACAATGTGTTAAAATGTCTGCCTGCCTGGAGCTGATACAGGTCCAGACACCTGGACTGGATGCAAGATTATCCAGACACCAATAGTGCTTGAGTTGACAAGCAAGCACAGTTTAAGATCTGAAAAATAATACCTGAGAATATGCCAGAAAATGAAGATAACAGAATCCGGAACAGCAAAATATATGGACTCAGAATCAGGTAGGAATTCTAAAGAAGTTAACATATCTATATAGGATAGGTGTCTACCTTGCTGCTAAAAGGGCTACCAAGGACAAACCAGAGGCCAGTGGGCCTCTTCCCCCTGTGAGGCACCAAAGGGAATGAATGGGCAATGAGAGGGTCCCAGTTTAAAAAACAGCCGTTGTGTACCTGAGCAAAGCACTTAACCCTAAGTTGAGTGCTGCATCATGTTACCCTGCTCCCCTTAACCCCTCCTCCATCCAGGTCACAGTAGCAAAAGAGAAACTGTTCTTTGAGAGTTTTCCCAGGTTAGAGAAGGTATTAGGGGTAAATGGGAAGGCTGTATGGTGAGAAACTGTGGGTGTTTGTTCAATTTGTAAGGTACCCTTAAAGTTGTGGAGAAACAAAGATGTCTGACATTAAATTCCTTGATGCTTTAAAACTGAGTAAACAAAAAAAATCCACATTGAGGAGTATGTCTTTAAAAGGTAGTTAAGGAACCCCACTAAGAGACTTACATTGATTCACCATCAGCTGCCCGTACATCATGGTCCTAAATCAATGATATTTCCAACGGTAATGTTATTTTATTGTTGAAATGTCAAGACATTAACCAGGTGTATTCAAATACACATTAACTAGATTTTTTTTAATGGATAACTTTCAAAATAAGCAAACGCAAATTTATGTCTGAAATATTTATGTGCATTTCTGCAAGGAAACAAAAGCTTAGACAAAAAGTGAATGTGTTCAGAAATGAAAGCATTAGTGACTGCCATGAGAAATCTGGGATCTTCATGTTGTGTGGATGAGAGGATGCCTGGAGTGCCCTCTTCCTGGTCTGTCTTTTCTGTCCTGTTCTTCATCATTCATACCTGTCAAAAATATACATTTCAAAAAGAATAGCAGAGAAGAAGTGAGAGCAAGGTAGACTAGGAGAGGAAAAACATTGAGACTTTAAGAAATTATGTAACATTTGTTTAATTTCATAGATAGCAACAAAAAAATCCATTAAATTGGTCATTATTTAGAGATTATTGTGTTTGTTTTATTTTCACCACTTCCTTACTACTCCTTCCTTATTACTCTGAAATATAATTTTTGGAAAAAGGCAAAGTACATTGTATTTTTCCCATACAAAAACATAAAATATAGGTATTGTGTGCATTCTGGACATATTTCATATCTTGAGATATAAGCATAACTTGATAGCAACCTTGGTAAATTGACAGAATTGGATATTGTTGATTTAAATGTTATTTTTTATTTAGGTGAATTACTATTTATTCACATAAAATGGATAACTAAACATTTTTACTTAAACTCTAAGCTGACTCTGGCTTTTAACCTCAATACATTACACAACACATTTTAATTCTACCATGGGAAGAAGTAGTGGCACAAGAAACTTCTCTTCTAATGGGTAATGTCATGTTGGAAGCCACAGCGCAAGGTATGGAAATAAAGAGAAGGATACTCTCTGTTGTTTTCACTGCACTAAAAAGCTTATTAAAAACACACACATTGCTGGAAGTATAACATCTTCTGTTTGCCCGCTGTCATGGTGAAGAAGAAAGCTGTTTACACTAATTATAAATAATATACTAATTGCATAAATTGCTTGCAATTAATCTAAATATACTATTGCAACTGGTACACAGAAATGTACAAAAAGGCATCATGGTTAAGCCAGTGACTAATGTTCAAATCTGATTTAAATGCTGGGACTGCCAGAAAGCCACTGCTTTGTGCCACTACATTGAACTGTTGATATATACATATAGAGTGTGTGTATATACACACATGTATATGTATTTTGTATCTATCTATCTATCTATCTATCTATCTATCTATCTATCTATCTATCTATCTATCTATCTATCTGTGTCTGTCTGCCTTGTGACATTAAATAAACATAAGACCTATAGTTCTCACCTAGAACCAAATACCAGCCAAGAAAACTAACATGACATTTCCTTTGTTTAATTTATTTTTGTTTTGACCATATTTGTTTCACTGCTCAAAATTGTAATTAGTGATAGTTTGATACATCTCCTTTCATTATTATATTTATATCCCTTGTTAGTCTTTAAAGTATGCCTAAGGTGTTTTGCGTACAATATCTCTATAAATGTTAGATGTTACAAATAAACGTAAATAAACATAAATAACATAAAATTGTCTCAAAACCGCCTATTTTAATACGCTATTGATCCTACCAAATGTTTCAGCATTATTAAAATTGAACTTTGAAATAGTAAAATGATTACTGACGATTTAAATCTTTTTTTTTTTTATCTTTCCTTGTCGTATTATGAACCGTGCAGCGGCTGTTAGTGTTGTAATATCGTCAGCCTTCCTGTTTGGTGTCAATAGAAAGGAGGGAGGAAGAAAGAAAAAAAGAAATGTACTACAGACACACACACACACACAGAGAGAGAGAGAGAGAGAGAGAGAGAGAAAGCATTGTCTTGGTGGTGCGTGGTTGCCAGCGCGCGCAGTTGAATCCACCCCGGAACGCGCTCCTCACTCATGCTGCGAATGTTTACAGTTGTAATCAAGGTCCATGTAACTTGTTTGTGAAATGTTTTGCCTTTATGGTTTAGAGGTGCTATACAATTTGCAAATAGTGGGGCATGAAGTCACAGTTTGATTAAATTGCTGTCAGTACGAGAAAAGGAGAAAAAGAAAACAAAAGCATTATACAAAACAAGAAGCAAACACTGTTGTTTTGTATGCTTTTCAAAGACTATATATATTTTTTACTTAGACAACTGTATTTAATTCGAAGTTTAAGATAGCCTAATACAACCTAATAAAATATTGTGTCTCTTCACCGCTTTGGACAACTGGATATATATCTTGGATACTATTTTATAATCTACTCCAATTTTGGATTATTGTTGTGAAAGAGAAACTATTATCTTCTAACAGTACCTTATTATTTCTGTTAGAAGAGTGAAAACTACGAGTCACTATTAAGGCTCCTGGGTTTTTCTCAATGTTTCCCAACAGTACTTCCAGTTTGCTGACAAGTGAGACTGATGCCTAAATAGTATCTTGTGTGTGTCAGTTTGTGTGTGTTGCAGAGAGTGAGCTCAAGGGAACATTGCACTGAACCTGCTATAGACACACACACAGACACACACACAAATAGCAGAGGGCTCAAAGGATCAATGTTACAGTAGGTACCATAATGAGAAACGATTTCACATGTGTATATGCACTGAGGAAACAAAATATGATGTGTGTGTGTGTGTGCCCACTGCTTGAAATTGCCCTTGTGACATGAAAAGACTCGATTTTACACACCCAAAGTCTCAACGTCCCACTGGACCCATCTCCAGAGATGTCCGCTTCAAGGTGTCTTTTAATGTGTGTCTACAATGAACAAAGTAAACACCAAATGTCTCGTGAAAACACAAAGGGATATGAGCAGGCTTTCAATGAGATAATGAGAGGTTAGTTATTTTCTTGGTAAACACCATATGCCACGGAAGATACTAAAGGAAAATGTACATGGTGTTTTAAGATCAGTGTTAAAAGGTAATTATTTGCAATTGAAATAAATAATGTAATGATCATAATGTTTATTTCTATTAAAGAACCATTGCTTTAAAGTGCACACACATATGTGTGTGTATGTGTATGTACACGTATCAATCTATCTATAGATCGATAGATAGACAGACCGACAGACCGACAGACCGACCGACAGACACACACACACACACACACACACACATTTTTCTCTCTTCAGTGCTTGAGCAGCAATGGAAAATCTGCGCAAACAAAAGGATGCGGCTGCCGTCTCGCCTTCCCCAGCTGGGCGGAACACGCAGGCCATCGCCGCCAATTTCACAGCCCAATTATCTACTTGCATTCAGGGGAGTTGACTAAACAAACAGCGGCCCCGCTGCGCCCCGAGAGCTCGCCTAGTCACGCGAGACCCCTGCGAGATCAATGCAAAACGCGCCAAGCACCTCTGAGCACCAGCAGCCCGTGTATACGTTATGGGCCGATCGATCACTATACTCACCTTAAAGCCAATCCATTTATGCACCTGTTTACTTATTTGTACTCGACTTAATTACGCACCCACGCAGTCTGCGTATTGACCCAGAGATGGGCCAAAGTTGTTTATAGCAATTATGAGTCACGTTTCACTTTTTTTGTTTTCTTCCTTCCTTCCCTCCCTCTCTCTGTCATAAACCGCATCGCCAGACTGTCGTGGTCAGACCACTGTCAATTGCTCCTGTGCTGCTATTAGGGCAGACATGGCTTCGGCGCCTGAAAGGGAAAAAATCAATGCCACCGTGATTAGACCGATGACAGCAAATTCACAGTTTCATCTGGGAGTGTTCAGACAGAGACGAGGTGTGCGGCAAATAAGGCGCACTTGTCTGCACACAAAGGAAAAGTCCTCCCGTCTTTGTTTATAAGGTGTAAAGATTCGACAATGATTGTTGGGTTTCTGGAGACTTTTCTGCCCGCTTTCATCGTCAACATCGCATGAAAGGAGATGTGTGGCAAATTTCAGTGCAACTTTATAGTCTACTGAGACTTCTGTACCTTTGTATAATTTTCTCATTCAAAAACATTCACTGAAGGCCTACAGTTAAAGGAACCATCACAGGCCCACTGCGAGATCTACACAGTGTTAAAATAATAATAATAATAATAATAATAATAATAATAATAATAATAATAATAATAATAATAAATAGAATTGTAGGTTGTAGTTTAAAACCTGGGTCAGTGCAATGACCTGAAGAGAGTTCTGTTATCTTGTAAACTCGCCTATTTTGACACATTTTGTACTACGGGGAGGTGGGCCTTTTGTTTATTAATCGCGCGAGCTTGTTTGGAGAAACTTTGAGCAACGGAAAATGGAAACACCCCCCTGCAATCGGGGCGGATATTATTAAGCAGCATGGGGCGGCTCGGTTCACGTCATGCGGCCTTCACGAGCTGAACGCGACGGGACCGCGCGCGCGCTCTAACGCGCCAATTGGCGTCGCGGAGCGCGCTTTTATGCTTGCCAATCGGTGGCTCTCCTCTTACTGCGGCTGCCATAGCAACCCGCTCTTTAACCGGCAGCCCCCTCACATTACAGCGTCGCGCGCTTCCGTCGTGATTGGTGACTCGGGGAACCAAACGAGGGGAGAGCGGTTTCCACAAAACAAGAGCCATCATTTTGTGTGTGTCTAAGAAAAAAGACACCACTCGTCTAACACCAACACCAACCCGTGATGAGGCGCACAGAAAAGCAGACAGGAACAAGATAAGACAGGGCCAGCTGCGAGTGCGAATTTGCTCCGAGACATTTGTTTGGGGTTACAGTTGTGCATAAAATTGGAAGGGTGGCAACACAGTTTTGTTTAGTCTATGTTAGCCGAATCCTCAGACCAAATCCACAGCAGAGCACCAACATCAGCAAAATGCCCAACACTCTTAAGGACAGGCCACAGAGATGTCTAGCCTTACACTAGAAATGAAGACCTGACTTTTCCTCCTGTCTGTGGTGGTGCCATCAAGCATGCATCTCTTCTACCTGTGAACCTGCGTGAGGTCTATCTTTAATCAGCGTTCAGTATAAAGTTTTACAGGTACAGTGGTGATCCAAACAGATTTGAGATCCAAATATATACCTTAAACATATTAATACATTTACTGTATTTACATTTCCAGGTAAAAGATACATAAAGATGGCACCACCCAAGCAATAAGGACGAGTGTAGTACGGTACCCTTGTTCTGCCAGTGCACTCTGTAGCTTACTGAACAGACAGAGAATTAAATTATTCACTACAAACTAGCCCACTATGTTTCCTAAACTAGTCTGAGAAATCTTCTGTAGTTTGTCCTATGCTGAAAGTGTATATTTTCGTTCGAAATAGTAGCTGTGCCAAAACAGTAGCAAACTGCACACCAGTTTATATAGAACAGAAATGTTAAAATCTGTGTACAAAATAAGATCTAATGTGCTATTTACGAAGAACTGGCTAACTATTCATACCTATTTAGAATGGTAGTAAACCATTTATTTGAACACAAGTTTACTTGAACACGTGTTTTTTTTTTTTTACATTCCCCAGCCTCCAGTAGCTTTGCAGTGCTGTGAGCGCCTTGGAGCATGCGCACAGGGAGGCAGCGGCGGCCTCGCGCGGCTCGTCATCTTAATCCACCGCTCTCACCTGCTCTGGCCCGGAATGCACTCATATATCAACCTGCGGGCCACCCTGAGCCACTCCAGCCCAGTAAAGCGATATCCTGGGGTGTCGTGCTGAAAATTAGACTTGGATTTGAGTGAAGAGACTCCCTCCCCGTGGCGACCTGCGTGCCAGTGTAGAAGCCTTTATTCAACACAGATGTGCTGAGATATATACACGCCATGAACGTGTGCGCATGTTTTTAGAAGAGACAAAGAATTAATCACGCATGTTTAGGGTTATTGTGGGGTCATTTGAACATGTGAGAACGAAAAAAAAATAGATTTATAAGTTATGACTCAAGCTGCAAGCATGCATACATAATCTAAAATAAGTAATATATAATCTTCACATAGCACAGCAATTACAGGCCTAATTAGAGGAGGACTGCCCACAAGACCACTAATAGAAATAAAATAACATTAGTAAGAATAGTTTGCATCTGTCGCTGTGCTCTAAGAGACATATTAGTGAGCAATTAAGTGACCTTCAACATGACTCTTGACAGATTAATATACCCCTGACATTGTAGAGGTGTTGCTGATACTGTAGAAACAAAAGTTGCAACATGACTCCTTGACTGAGGTGGAGGTTCTAATATATGTTTATGACAGCTGAAGAACATATCATTTGTTTGAAAATGGAAAGAAAGAGGGAAATGTAGTGATGGAAGTCACTGGAAGGTTTCATTTTCTGTACCTCTAGTGGAAGAGTTTTAGTTGTCCAACATTCGACTCGAGCCAAACAAGTCATTGCCTCAGATTACAGAGAAATATTGAAAACACTGCATTTAATACCCAAAATATTCATGATTGACTGAGTGCTTGAACTGGTCTGGTATGTTTCTATTTCAAATAATGGAGAAAAATGGGCGTGCAGTTCCAGGATTGTGGAGTCATTTGGCCTGCAGATCTAAACAGGTTTTGAATTTGCTTTATTTCAGAGAAGGTCATCGCTTGAACACCAGCCCACTGATATACAGCTGCATTGTCTCAGAGATTTGCAATGCAAAAAAACTGCATTTCATCTTAAATGTATGTGATCTTTATTTTTAAAGCATTTTACTGTGAAGACGAGATTAAAACTATAAGCACAATTTGTCAAGTGCTGTATGTTCCTGTAGGTTTTTAACAATCTAAGTTATCCTTAACCTTTTTACTAAGTTGAAGACACTTATTAGGCACTGAGGTTATAAAATGTTGCCTTGCTTTTATCATGTATTTATTTTTTAAATGTATTTATTTAGGTTTAACATCATGCTTTAGACAGTGTTTACATTCATGGCAGGAGAGGTTAGGAGTGTTTCACTCTTTCTTTGCTGAGGATTTAGTATCTCCAACTCACCTGACATACATTTAAATAATGTAATGTAATGTTTTTGGGCTGTGGGAGGAAACCGGAGCACCTGGAGGAAACCCACACAGACACACAGGGAGAGCATACAGGCTCCTAGCAGGGAGGACCCGAGCCAACCTACCCAGGAATCGAAGCCGGGACTTTCTTCCTGTGAGGTGGCAGCGCTACCCATTGCACCACCGTGCCATCCTTTTTATCAAATGATTCCACTTAACACACAGTAACTCCACAGTAACAGCTGCTAAGCCTATCTTACCATCTCCTCCCATGCCAAGCATAGCTGAGGAAAAGCCACAAAGGCAGGGGTAAGGGTGCTAATTTATGTTTTATTAGGTTCAAGCACCGCCACATGCTATATGATACTCATATGCCTCTGGCTTCAACTGAACCTGCACCACAAAATAAATAATTAACCCCAAAATGATAATCCCAGAGTCTCAATGTTTTCTTGCTGTGTTTAATGTATTGTCTGGGGTATCAAGTAAGTTTTAAATAACATGTCTGGTTCTGGACAGCTTGCATATACATTATACTGTATGTTAGTCAATAAAGTATCAGCCGATGCATGATGTAAGTAGAAACATTGAAGCTGCTCATAGCTGAAAAGGAAACTGGTTTCCAAAATTCAGGTAAGTAAACATCTCGAAATAAATGAGTAAATGTGCTAAATGAAAACCACATACCACAGTTTGATGAACATAATGATGGTTTGGGCTATAGATCTCTGTTCATTACAATGTACTTTTTCATGCATGATTGTACATCAGTACTTGATACTTAAAATCTTTTCTGTTTTCTAGCTGATTCTAATGTGCAGAAGGTAGTGTTTGTGCTTTCCTGCCCAAGGGTCAGAGCTTTGATCCTGAGCGCTACGTAAACAGTTTAGCATTTTCTTCCTGTGTCCGTGTTGGTTTCCTCCAGGTACTTGGGTTCCCTGCTGCCTCCCAAAACCACCTTGTACCTTGTTTTTGTGAAATATCAGGACAAAATCCATGTTCTGACATTTCTGACCATACGAATGTTTTCATTGACATTTTTTTATTCCAAAAACGAAAAACCTACCTTTTGGATGTTGAGGTTAAGGTAAGGATTAGGGTTAGGTTTAGACATAGCATTAATTAGCTGTATTATTATGTCATCAGTTAGGGTGGCAGTCGTGGTCTTGTTGTTAGGGTATCTGCCCTGTGTTCGGAAGCTCCCGGGTTCGATTCCCATGGCTGACAGAACTTGGCTGAAGTGCCCTTGAGCAAGGCACCTAACCTCCCATGGCTCCCTGGGCACTGTGGCTAGGGCTCCCCACCGCTCCGGGCATGTGTGTTCACTGCCCCCTAGTGTGTCTTCACTAGTGTATCTTACTGCACAGATCGGTTAAATGCGGAGGTTCAATTTCTCTGTGTGCAAGCACAGTCACAAAAATGTGTCACCTTTAAGTAATTAATTAATTAATTACTAAGTTCATGACAAAGCTAGAAATATGAACGTATAATAGTTCTGTGAGGGAAAATTTTTTTTCAAAACAAATTCAGTTCTTTTTTAAATTTCATAAGCAAAGGCGAATATTTTGGGAGTTGTTATAATGTTCACTGGAATGAGCTATGTAGCTATTATGGCCTTCTTTCTTTATTACTCCATCATAACCCCAAGAGTGTTGAAAGTGCTTTTAACAGAAATTGCTCACTAACAGAAATAAAGAATTTATCTGAATTTTTTTTTCAAATGAAGATCGCTGTCACACAAGACTTGTGAGCTGGCAATTTCATTGAAAAATTCAATCAATGTTTGATTTGTGAAACCATGTAAGGACGGAGATCTGAGACTAGAAAATGTTTTCCTAAATGTAATACAGAAAAGATTTAGGCAACCTACCTTTGTGCAAAACACACAAAGAAAATGCGGTCATGCATTTTGGTCTTGAACATTCTGGAACAGACTGAAGCCGTTTGCAACGTTCGTGCCGCACATAATTCAGAAACTCTGGGAGATGGGTGCGATTTGCAAAAACATGAGTTTTTTCAGGTGCCATAGTAAACCTTTCATGCCAATCTCCTATTGCAGACAGGAGTTTTTCTGGGAAAGAGTAATTTCAGGCATTACTCTTAATTCAGATGTACTTGTAGAATCTATTGTATAAAGAACGTGTTTTGTTATTTGAGAGCGCCATTAAAGACATTTCACTTTGTTACACTCCATTTTATAGCCTTCACACAGAGAGAGAGAGAGAGAGAGAGAGAGGGCATACATTAGCATCATTTCAGCCTTTAAAACTGCCATGAATTGCATGAGTGAGATGAGAATTTCTCTCTATTGTTGAAAGATGTCATTTTACAATGTTTTAGAAGTCAGCAATATGAAATAGTGCACTGTAGGCTGGCACTCAAATTAGCTCGTAATTATTAAGACAACAATACTTGCCCAACAATTGAGAAGCTTGTTAAGTGGTATGCATTTTCCACACAGGAGTTTTACTAAGAGGACCCATGTGAACGTATATAAAGCCTTTATATATGTGTCGTTGGGGGTTGAGTTAACATATTTTCTGATAGATATATTATAATATTTCTCTTTATGTCGTTCAGCACTGAGCAGAAGATAATTCAATGACATTACTCAACATTAGTGCATATAACACTTTTCTATAAACACAGATTGCTCAGCATAGATTTGACCAAAAACTGACCATAATTCCCGATCTGTCCTTTTCAAACATATTTCTACGACACAAATGTTCTGAATTCCTTACTCTGACATTCTGACATATCTGAGGTGAATTGCAAAATCAAATATATTTCTCATCATGTTTAAAAAAGGTTTCATATGTCTAGTAGATTTCTAGTCTACATGGTTATGGACTGGGATCCAGATGTTCGATGTAAAGGAGTGAGGAATGGCAGACTTCTGCACCCTACAATCAAGTAGGTGAAAGGAATAGAGACAACAGTCTAACAAGAAGACAGAGCCCAGCTGGACAACTCGCTCTCATGTCTTTTCACTCTCACTCACTCTCTTTCCAATAGACATTCTGGACTTCAAATGAAAGATAAGCACTGTGGTGATGTTTTGAAAACCTTGCTCCAGTGTGATCAACAGCTGTATCTGACTGGTGCATGAAACCAGTGCTAACAAATCAGTGGCCATTGAACCAGGTTTTGTATTAGTCACATAACACAAACCTTTGTCTGTCGTCTGAAGACCACTTTAAACTAGAAATAATTGTAATTTATGAATGGCTGCTTATCACAGAAATAAAAACCATCATTCTTTTGCAAACAGTGGATTAAAGAAGAACTCACTAATTACTACAAGCTTAGAACTAGGCTTAGATTTTGTCCTAGGACCCGTTCCATGCTTGAACGTCACAAAGCAGGGGCCCCAAGGAGTGTTGCTAAACGTCTTCTACTTTTAGCATAAACAGTGCTCAAGGACAGTCAGGGAGGGCACACCTGGGGCATGCCAGAAATCCATGCCTGGAACCAATACACTAGGCCCCAAGGCACCAGGCCATGGGAAGAAGGCTTGGAAGAGAAACGGGAGGTAAAGTGAGATATTACTCTTTAATTATTTGAACGAGTGGCTGTTGACAGAGAAGAACAGGCTGGGGGGGTGGAGGGGGCTGGAACAGGGCTTATGGCGTTCTTGGCTAGCTAGCTGCCAGCCACCCCCTCCCAAAATCTCTAGTGGGGAATTCTTCAAGCAAAAAGAGAAGGATGATACCAAACACGGCAAAACACTGTTACCAGTGATAAGCTAATGACCGAGGGAGAAAGGTTCAGATGGGGAACGAAGTCATGGACCCATTCTAAAACCAGGGAAGAAAAGTATTTGGTGGGAAAATATTTGCAATTATGATGACACGATTTCATGAAACGTCAAGATGAGAAACTGGTGAAAGTTTCAAGTACAACAGAGCTTAAACAGGGAGGCAGGGTGCAAAGAATGGGACACGTCCATGCTTTCTGAACAAGTCAGATGTAGTTATGGTACTTGTGCTGTTTATACAGAGTTGAGGACTTTCACTATCAACAGGCATTTATGTTTACTTTAGACTTTTGAAGATAAACACTTCTGTGGGGGGGTGTCTACATTGTACTGCATTTATCTTACACACCGTAACACGCTTGAGTTTACACAGATGAGTTCACAAAATGTGCTCATATATAACTAGCATCACATGCAATTCAATTTTAATTCAAAATAACTTTATTGACCTGAATTGTAAATAATATTAACCACTGCCAGTTGAATAAATAAATAAATTAATAAATGAATAAATAGATAAATCTGTTAACATGAATAATAAATATGATAAATATGTTATCTTATTGGTCTGTTCCATATTTACATTAATATTCATATAGGATTAGTTTCTCTTTTATTTGTCTCTCTCAGATTGTGACATTTATTTATGCATTTAGCTGATAAGTCGACAAACATTGGAACTTCTCCTAAGCATATATGCATCATATTTATGTTGTTCATAATGTGGAGTGTGTGTGAAGGTGTGTGTTTCTGTGATTTTTTGTATGTGTGTTTAGTGCGTTGAGGAAATCTTGGGAATGCACTGGAAATTAGGATGTTTTTTTTATAAACATGATGTGATGTTTAAAGTCACACTAGCATTATATACATACAGTACAGGCCAAAAGTTTGGACACACCTTCTCATTCAATGCGTTTTCTTTATTTTCATGACTATTTACA
>JAOTRJ010000002.1:5483017-5502410 GCA_028564905.1 Leptodoras praelongus | reverse complement strand
TATACGTCATATATACAACAAAGTATACAATATCATATATAATATATTCCACAGTAACAGTGACATGTGCGAGTTGGTCACACATCTGAAGTAGATCTAATTCTAGAAAATTATGTTGATGGCAACTCCTTGAGGTTAGTGAAGAACCGGGTTAGAATAAGTTAACTTATAATTACTTCAACCAAGTAATGAATAAACCCCAGAAATATTGCCAATTACGTCAGTCAAATTCACACACAGCAATAATAGATTAACAACACGCAGAACAGCACTCCCATGACAAACTGCTTTACACATTTATTATGCTGAGAAAAACTGCCATTCCACTGTAGTACTTAACAAGCTGTACAAAATGTACTCTTTTATTCTGCTGAGAAAATCATAACACTAACAATAAACAAGATTATTTGTTTCTCTGATATATACACATTAAAGCTTGCATATTTTTAATCAAACAAAGCACAGTCTAAAACAAGTCAATTACACGTGATGGTTTTGCATACCTGATATAAACACTGCAAATGTTTTGTCTCAGTGTAATTACCAGATGTTTATGATACCTGCTGTATTTTCTTGTGTCAAAATCATAATCAAACACTGGCTGCACAGTAATATTTAGAAAACAGCTTGACACCTTTTGATTCGTCATGTAGATAATGATTGTAATTAATTGTAGTTTTTTTTTTTTTTTTAAACTTCCCCTCCCGGTTTTATTTCCATTGTTATTTTGATAGCTACAGACAGCTGGTTCTAATACAATGGGGAATTAATAGCTCATTTGTAAAACATACTGAGGGTGTGTTATCAGAGGGGTGATGTATAATGGCTTGTGTCAAGGGCTCTGGTAAAGTGCCCCAGTCAGGCTCGGGTGGCCTCCGTAAGAGCATTTTATGAAGATGTTCTTCTTTCTTGCCTGCTGCCTTTAGTCTTTTATTTTACATACGGGTGACAGCATCCTAGCCACCATGACCAGTTTGAGTATTTGGGCTCTGTCTTTCCTTGCTCATATCAAAACAACATGAAAGCTCCTGTGTTCCTGAGAGAGTCGTATAGACTCCTGAGTATGCATTAGCCTGGGGAGAAAGAATGAGAGAGAAAAAGTGAGAGAGAGAGAGAGAGAGAATAAAATTACAGTCTGAGGTGATGCAAATGATATCTTCAGTGTATCTTCCCCAAAGCTCCTACCAGCACACTGACAGCTGATGCCAGGATTAAACAAAAAGATCAGGAACTTATGACTAATAGCTCAAAGCAATCATCTCTCATTATTTCAATTACATGGGTAAATGCATGCAATCATGGATCAAATTGCTGCTCTGAAGAGGGTCTTTTCAGCCACGCGTCCCTGTTAGCAACAAAAAAGAGACCAAATGTGAAAATATTTGCACTGATTTTCCTCACAAAAATACACCTTTGTTTGAAAAAAAAAAGGAACAGTCCTTCAGTTGAAGTATGGGCCTTTGAAACCTGTCCAAAATGCAGTAAAACAACAGTATGCTGGTCAGCATACAGTGGTCCAGAGATGACACATGAGAGCTATGGAGAACATGAGCAGGACTGGAATTTTGTCTCACTGCTGCTATCTGAGGTGAAGGGCTTTGCGAATGGCAGCCATTTCCCCCAATAATAGTAGCTGCGAACATGGCTGGGCCGGCCAATTCCGGGGTTCTCAGCAAGCTTGTGATTGATGACTCACTGACTGAGAGAAAATTGCCTTCTCATGCATAATTCATCAGGCTATCTATTTGCTGTTAAAGTAGCTGACAGGAATGTTTCTGACTGTCTGAGGGCACAATCCACTTTCAAAAATCACTTATAAGAAGTGGAATATCAAAATAGCCACGTAAGACCCAGTATCAGGTTAGGAGCACCCCTGGCTTCTTCAAGGTATAGAGTGCAAGAGGTTGTCTCTTGCCTTTATCAGGGTGACAAGATGAAATGCTTTCAGGACAATTCTACTCCATTTCCTGGCACCTGGTTGTTCAGAAAAAAATAACATTTGAAAAACTGTGACGGACTGAATGGAAAATAACGCTGCTTGTGTCTTATCAGAAAGTTATTGTGTCTACAAGTGTGTATTTTTTTTAAATCTCATTGTTCTCGAGTGCTTCAGACACAGCAGCAAAAAAAAAAAAAAAAAAAAACGTCCATAAGGCTATCCCGGTGTTCTTGGTCAAATGGTCACAGAGAGGATAAGATCTCATCCTCCCATGGGTAATTCTTGAAAGGAATCTGTTATAATACACCAGGCCATGTTTATAGACGAAAGGCAGGCCAAAGAAGTGTGTGACATTTCACAAAACTTATGTAAGGGACTTCTTGAAATCCAGTTTGTATCGACTGGGTGCCATGGTGCTGGCCTCTGTGTAACTGAGCTCCGCCTTTGGCCGTCTGTAACCCCTGCATGGAATTAGCTTGACCAAATTCTTGCCCCCATCTAGTGTGAGACTGCAAAAATTGGGCTAAAGACAAGGGGGGATGCTGGGAAAGGGAAGGGTGTTGCAGGTCCGTGGGCCAACTTATACCAATTTGCTCTTGCCTCCTCTTGCATTAGCTCTTCCTGAGCAGAGCTCCATCGACCTGTCACAGACGTCAGTGAGATTGACTGCTAGGGCAGATGCGCAGCTATAACAGGTAACCTGATCCTCCAGTCCCATCTGGCTCCCAGCCTTCCTTAATTCACACTTTGCCTCGAAAAGACATCAAAAGAAGCATGCTCTTTGTGCTCTGGGGAAACATTGCCATATACACTGTATACATAAAGTGTGGGTGTAAGGTGTGTATGTATTAGAACATGGGGGTTCTTTTGTGTTAATTTAGTAATACTAAAAAGAGGCCACCACGCTTCATCATAATCAGGCAAGAAATGGCATCCCAAAGGGATGACTAGAATTATGCAGATTGGCAACTTATGGATTAATCATCAATTAGCATGTTTTTTTTTAGCAGAGAGGGGACTTTAAAATTGCATGCATTGTGTCTTCAGTGTAGCGCTTGATTTCTAATAAGAATTGCAATTAGAAAAGGCTGTGAAAGCACTGAGAGGACGAAGGCTTCTCAGACAGATGGAGTGTTTAATTGCACAAAGCCCGAGAAGATCGTCCCCTTGCCCTGACAAGGAGGGAACATGGAGGGGGGCTGTTTTGAAGGGGGAAACATGGTGGAAGTGATGTTTTTTGTTTCACAGACCACCTCTTGGTTTGAGAGAGCCAAGAGAGAGGGATAAAGAGAGGAGAAGAAAAAAAAGGGAAAAGGAGAAAAAATCCAGAAGAGTGGTGCCCAGCAGTCGCTTGCAAGCAGGGACAGATCACTTCATCCCCCTACTGATCGATGGAAGTGCTGTTGCCTGCCCATCACTTGTCCTGGTAATGACTTCTTCCCTACCAAAATATTTTGTCAAGCTTCAGTGCAGAGTCCCGACTCTTTGAATCAACACCTCAGAAATCCATCAGTGAGCTAACAATCCTGCACGATTGGAGGGGGGCATTAGTAACAAATCCTCTGCCTGAACAAACTCAAATGCACTTCCAAGATGAAATCTTGGTCTTGTTATGTGACGCTAACACTTACAAGTGTGGTACTGAGGGAGATAACACATGAGAAGGGGGGAAAAAAGCAACCAAGCTGTCAGTTTTTATATGAGGAAAGGCCAAAGATACACTCTTCAAATACAGTTCACTCTATTGTTCTTTAAAGCACATCCACTACCCTTGCACCACATGTCATAGAAAGTATCTCACATATAGGCACACATACAACATAGAGCATTTTTCCTTGTTTGCAATCTCACTATGTTAAATCACACAACAGTTAACAGATTGCATGCAAATGCACATGCCACATAGAGGCTGAAAATGAAATCAAAATCTCTCAGGCAACCACAGTCTACTGTGCTGGATTTCCCAAAAATCTAATGATGCTCCTTCTGTAGATTGCCATATGGGCCAGCCTGACGACTGTGGCCATAATCAGTGGTGATACTAATTATCTAATCAGCTTTATCTGTGTGAATGGTGAAGACAGGAGAGCCGGGAAACATAGACTGGGAGCAGTCAAGACCACTGACAGCAAGTGCTCCATCTAATGGTGGAGACAAGGCACAGCAGAATTGGAGTTTGGAGAGCTTGAGTCTGAGCTTGGAGTCTGTCACAAGAGAGAAAGAGACACACAGAGAATCCTCCCACTTGCATACAAGCCAACCTCTGCAGACCCCGCCTTTTGGACTCAATCAGCCAATCCATCCTCATCAGCAAGCTCCAGAGTATGTTTGACTTACATTTGCTTCTGTTATTGTTTGTACTGGAGTAAAATTAATATTTGTTTTGCAAGTGGGCAGCACAAGTGGCAACATAAGGAGCCAGGGGACCTGAGGCACACCCAACAAGCTGAGCAGGAAGCCTTTAATGAACAATCCTGCTCTATTACACAGTATAACGCTCTTGAACTGAGACCCCGCATCCTGAAACACTTCGGTGTTGTTTAGGAGTTAGCATATGCTGCCAAATGTCCCCATAGTTATTGGCGCATCACTGCAGACTGGTATTTATCTGGGAGGACTAATTATTTTTTTTTTAATTTTTAAAACATGCCTTGGGTGAGAGTGAGCAACACTCTGGTGGCTAATGGACATACGGCTGCCACTTAGCTCTTGCTCTCAGGTCAGAGAATAGCAAAAGATAGAAATTAGCCTATCTACAAGTTGACAAGGCCTTTGAATAATGTCAGATAATTTCAGGCTCCTTTTTCTCTTTTACCTCAGAAGCCGCTGAAAAGTGCCACACAACAAACTGATCTAAAATGTGTAGCATGTAACCTAAGTGTCTGATCAGAGGAAGGAAAGGGAACAGAGGAAGGAGAGGGAAAGCAAGAGTGAGAAAGGAGATGGGAAGAGTGAGAAAGGGAAACTCTAGATGTGAACCAGTAAGTCAAGTTGAATAGGCTGCCAGCAATCGCGGTCACCATGTCAGGTCACACAGATACGCCTCGGCGATTGACATTGGAGAACTGGCCGATAACCAATCCACGGCACAGCATTGAATTATAGGATTAAAGAGGGATTGCCAGCTCCACCGGTTTTCATCATATATCAATCTAACAATTTGCTTAAGCTGCTTCACGGTGCCTTAGAGGCTCACTTTAGCACGTGGGGACTTCCTGAAGTGATCGACTGTAGCTATCCACACAATCTCACCTTCAAGACCTGACATTCTTCTGGTCTGCTCGAGTGTGAATGGACAGATCAGGACAAAGTAGCCATAGTGCTCTCATTTGCAGAGTGGTGGCTGAAGTCCTTGGCACTTAGAAAGAGATCATGTTGAGAGCCATGCAGTCTTTTTGCTCCTCAGGAGAACATTACTAAAATTGGTTTCAGATATGCAAGTTTATATGTTCCAGCAATTTTCCACTAGTGTGTGTAGTATCCCTTAAAAGAAAAAGTAAATTGTTCAATTGTCTAAATAAATGATTACAGTGGCATGCCTGGTAGTGATTTAAAACACCATATTTTAATATCTGAAATTATTTTCTTATATAAGGCTTTTTAAGGTGATGGCACTGCCATATTGGTTTAAGAAGCCAGAAAGGATATAACAACTCAACATACTCACCCTTTGCAACCATGGTGAGCAGAAAAGCACCTCAGAATGCACAAAACATCAAGCCTTCTGGTGGACACACTACAACAACAAAAGCTCACATTGGGTTCCTTTCCTCTAAAGTTATTATAGGCATAGGCTCTCCCAAACTGGACAGCTGAAAATGAGAAAATACACATCGCCTGGTCTTTTTCCAGTCTTCAATATCCAATGTGGTCTTCTGCTGTTGTACCCTATCTACCACAACAAATGTGTTGTGCATTCTGAGATGCTTTTCTGCTCTTCATGGTTGTAAATAGATGTAGACTTACTGGTAGATGGGTCTTGGTCCAGTTGGGTTTATGTACAGAGATTGAGCTGGTCATTGCAAAACACAGATTTTGTGTATCTGGATTATCTTGTTGAAAGTTCTACCTATGGCCAGGTTTGAATCTCCTAGCAGAGGTAAATATCCTAGGACTATCATACCACCCCCATATTTTACAGTGAATATCAGGTACTTTTCACCATCCCTTTTTGTCACCATGCTGATGGTGTTCATGGCCAAGAAGACTTAGGTTTCATCTGACCACAACAGCCTAAAGCCAACTGCCATTGGTAATGATGTTGCATTTTGTGAACTGCTATGAGAAAGGGCTTCTTTCATACAGTGATTCATAACAGCATATTTGTATGAAAGTGGCACTTAGCAGTTCACAACCAGAAGAATAATGAACTGTACCGTTCTAAATCTGTGGTTTGTAGGCTGTATTTTCCCACCTTCACCATGCTCTTAAAAGTGTTGAGGGACAGACGTGTCATGTCAGACATTGTTTTACTTTTTCCCATGGCCATAGATGACAGAGATTTTACAGAGAGTAAACCCATATTTATACTCCAAGGATATGAGTTCCTAGGCACTATATGCAGTATATGTTACTACATATTTCTAATTTCTATATTATTATTATTATTATTATTATTATTATTATTATTATATAAAATAAAATATAATAATAATAAATCAACAAATAAATAACATTAATATATGAATAATAATAATAATAATAATAATAGTATTGGACCAATGATAAATAGTCCTTTATTCTATGAGTGAATTTGTGTGCAGTTTAATTATTTTGTGTCCATTTTTTCTTCTACATTAATTTTTCTCATTATTTATTTATTATCTCAACTGTTCCTTTAAGAGAATCCAGTACACAATATTTCATATTCCTTCCTTCCCGTAGCAATGATGGAACTGTACCAGCAGTTCAACTAGTAGAGTGGTATTATTATATTAATAATAAAACATATATAATTATTTTATGGTTCATAATAGCACAATTATTTAATAAACTTCCTAAGGTTCCATATTCCTAAGGTTAGTCAATGTGGGTGAATATTTGGTTCACTGTTCAGCACTGCATAAGTGTGGAGTAGACAAGATGCATATCTCAGACGTCTCAAATATCCTGTATCAGCTCTTGATCTTGAAATAAGCATTAAGAATTAAAGGTGAGGGGAAACAGAAGGTGTACACAGCAAGCAAAACATAGTCTGTCTCTACACAATCTCTTGGAAAAAGTCTTAAGGCCAAGCTATGCCAAGGAAATGAATGATTTTTTGTTTCAATAGCTTGTTTCTCCCTCCGCGTTCACACCAGTGCAGGTCAAGCTGGGGTTCTTCCTATTGTCATGGGAGCTCATCTCATAAGACTGATTTTATTTTTCACACTGAAAAAGATGCTAACTTAGGATTTAATGTATACATTTATCATTTATCACTTAAACATGAAGGGGTAAATGTTTTGAATACCAGAGCTTTAGTGTTCATCCAAAGCCAAATGTCTCACCTTGAGCTTGCAAATTCAAGCAGCCACATGCAAACACTAAGCTGTCACTCACCACCATGACTTTTACACATCAGAAAAATGGTGGCCCACCAAAAAAACTTTCTATCCAAAGCATCCTCTAAAAGTAAATACAGGAACCTCAAAGGGACAGTGAGAAAAGTGGAGGTTTAGGAGGTGGATGAGATGCAAATGTCACATTACCGAGGCAAATCAGCAGCCCCTCGAGGACTGAGGCAAATCTTTCGGTTGAAGGAATTAAAATATTTCTGTCGCTGAGGAGGGGGAGAGGGGCTACGCAGACTCAGGCATGGTGTTTGTCTATGTATGTTTACAACAACTGTCATTAAAGGCACAAGAAACAAGATGGCTAATGTAAGGCGATCCCTCCCCTTGGCTGAATAATTAATGCCAGCTGCGAGGAAGAGGCAGCAACGCATATTCTTCCTTCTCCATCGCTTGCCTCTCTCACCCTTCTCTAAGTGTCTCTGGGGATGGATGGGTTTCGTTCCTGGTCGCGATGAGTAGCCATTTACTGCCCGATCTGGCCTTCTTAGTGCCGACTCTCTTCCTGTCTGCTGAAACCAAATTTGCCTCATTTTAGTCACCTCGAAGCAGACTTGTGTGTGTATATATTTTCAGGAAAATTTGATTGCCCATATCGATTTTTCAATCGGCCCTCAGCTCAGGTTTTAGAAATATGTAAACTGTTGTGTTATTTCATCAGGCCCGGCTGAAGAACACATACCTCAGATACTGAACACCCAATATGGTGGAGCAATCTTTAAGCAAGACAACTCGGACATAAGTAGATTAAAAAAGCCATAATGGGGAAACAAGTGCCCATTTCAAGTGCAGTTGAAGGAAATTTAAGACCTGGAAAGTTGCATTATAAATTTTTGATCAAATTGAGGATATTTTCACACTGGCTGAAGGCTGAAACCTGAACCTATATTTTCTGTCTTTGGTTTCCTTTCTTGAAGTACCCTTAATGTGCCAAAGATGTACTACTTAAGCTCGAGTTACTGTTGTCGGTTTGTACGTTAATGTCTAAAAAGTTCAGATTGGATTTGAATCGACCAATATGCATTAAAACCACTGTTCTTTAATCAAAATCGTATATAATCTAAAAGGGGGAGTAACAAAAGCTTCCCATTCTTTCAACATCCTGCTCTTTTTGGCCCGTCTAATCCAGTTGAGGTTTGAATGTGGTCTTTCTTCTCTTACAGCAGTGGAGGGTTACTGCAGAGATGGACAAATTAGCCTACACCTCCATTCCTGAGCGAGGCTATTGTATATCGCTGCAGTCTGTTCAGGGCCTCAAAAAGAGGGCCATGGCCCGCATGCAGTCATTTCACATGTAAAAGAATTCTATGGAGTCTGCATAAGGATTAAATATTACATTTGTTTACTTATTATAACAATTAGTAATTCTGTTTAGATAAGGCTGTACTCTGACTGCTGAGTGTGTTTAATAAACTGACTCCTTTTAGCTCAGTGCATATTTAATACATTTAAAAAGATGCCACGTTTTATAGAAAAGCGTATTTTCTGTAATATAATATTTACAAACTACTCAATATATTTAATACTTCATTCACCATGTGAATCCTGTGAAAATCATCTAAAAAGAAACAACATTAAAGCAATTCAATTATAATGTGTATAATTAAGCCTATATTAAAGTATATAGGTACATTCAAAATAAATAACATAAATTATAATATAATATAATATAATATAATAACTACATATGTTAATGTATCAATCGCAATATTTAAAAGATTATTATTATTATTATTATTATTAACCATTCATTAAAAATGTCAAAGTAATAGGATGGTTACAAGCTATTAAATTTACACAGTGTGCTCTTAGAAATCGTTTAAGATGTAGTGAGATCAATATTTTAAAACAAACTCCCACAGAACAATCAATTAAAATACCCCCCAACAGCACTTAATTTTCATAATTTAGCTGCCCCAAACTAAACTGCAGTCAATGTTCTGGTTGGGCCTTCAATGGAATAAGTGTGTTGTCTTTCAACAGATGTGACTGAAAGTGTATCGGGAACACTGTGCATTAAGCCTTGAATTCTAAATGAACGGCTGGCTGCAATGATCCAACCCAAGCAGACACTTTAAAACTGACACACAGGAAACCCAGAGAAATTACTTAAAGGATCAGTTACATCTAAAATGATGGAATCAATAACAATATTTTCCCTTGGACCCTATCGCACTGATAAGCAAAAACCTCCCTTAAAAGCCGCATTAAACTTTAATCGGGTGCAGTTTGCTCCGGCGATTGGTAATATCTGGACAGCTGTTTTTTGATGTGTTTGAAGCTTGTTTCCTTTGCCATGTCAGTGTCATCTACTAATTGCCTTTTCTTTGGGATACATGATCCTACTGAATTCAATCATAGGAGTATGGAACAGAGAAAGGCTTTTTGGGGTCTCAGGTCAGAATAAAACAGCCAAGGCTGGGATACTTGCTGAATCTTGGCTAATTTGTAGACTTTGTCCCCAGTGACTTCACTTAGCTTCTTATTTCAGAACATCAAGGGTTAGTTATTTGTTTATTTCTTTTTTCTAGTTGGCGCAAAGTCTTGCCATCTCCACCTTTTAAGGGTATGGCCTTGATTTTCTCCTTTACCTACACATTTTTCACAGCAATCATAATACAGAATGTAAGCAATCCCACCAGGTTGCAAAATCCATCACATTTATGCTGCAATTTATATCAGTTCACCTGATGGATGAGGTACATTTTTATGTATTTGTATTGTTGCATAGAGCAAAAGCATGGCAAACTACATAAGTCACTATACATTCAAATTTGAAATGTAATAAATGACCCCTATTGTTGTGAACAGTGGAGAATGTATGTGAAAATCACACAGCTGTCTGATGTGAGGAGGCTAGTGAGCTGGTTTATGGAGGCCCCAATCAGTATTTACTTGAAAAGCGAAACTTGGAAGAGGTTGGTTTTAATATCTCCTTCAGGGCTGGGGCCAATGCAGGCTGTGATTTCACAAGTGCAACCCGAGCAATCACTGCTATCCCCCCTGATTGCCTGGCCTGCGTCTCTGAGGATGCAAAGAGTGAAAGATTATCTTTCCCCCGAACTTCCTCTGATTACCGACTTTGAGAGGCATGCCTTCATCAGCCAACACGCCGGCAGAATCTCGCAGTCATAATGTAGTATTTATTAAAGACAGGGCTATTTAAGCAGATCGATACGTTCAATCTATGTCTGTGTCTCTTGGCTTTGAGGGTTAGAATAGCTGACACAGGAGACATCCAATATTGGCTTGTGGTGAAACATTCCCTACAAAGTGTTTTAATGGGTTTATTCAAGCCAATATTGCCAACATTTCACTGAGATCTGGGGTAACAAAAACATCATGCCGAATTTAAAATGGTTTTAGAATTTGCATCGATCTGTACTTTTTAAGTTCAGCCAACAAAATCCTCTATACCATGAGCACAGAAAATGAACAAAATGAAACATTCTGCAATATTTTAGATGAATATAATGTGGAAAATGTTAATAATGAATAACCAACTAGTCATGTCAGGAATATACAATTAACAATGTTAAATGGTCCCATTTTTTATTACTGTTAGCCTCCTTTAGGATTTGTGAGTACAGGAAAAACAAAGAGACATCCCCAAACAGCAAGGAAACTGCATCTCAGGTATTGAGTGCATGTCATTCTAACTGGCCTTCAAGAGGCACCCTGAGAACCTGTCTTTTTAGATATCCCTTGCCTGCCCACCCCAACCCCCATCCATGGCAGGCACAGAGCAAGGTTTGATGGATTGCATTCCCTGTCCAACTCTTGACTGCTCCTTCAGCTCTAGCCAGGTATGAAGATCTTATCAGATCTCAGTCCCATTGCCCCTGGCCTTTTCAGCCCACTGTGGCTAGGTTTACGGAAATATCTTTGAAATCACACTGATGTACTGTATCGGTAGCATGAAGCTCTGATAGCCTGACACAGACACATGTCCACACGAGTCATTTTTCCATCTTTGGATAAAAAAAAAAATCCAATAAGAAATAAAAAATAAATTAGAAATAAATTACTCACAAGGACTAAATTAATCAATTACTTTCTATTCATTATCAGCGGTATTGTTTATAGTTTATCATGTCGCATTAGACTGTGTGAAAATAAAATTAATGACAGGCCAAAGGATGCACTGCTATTTACGTTCAGTTTCAATTAAAAATGCATCCATGACTCCACCTAAACAAAGCTCTCCCCTGGTGTGACAACTTCCTCACCAACCTCACAAGACCACTTACAACCCACAGCTCCACATAGCAGTGTGCACCTGCTTTAACCCTGACAGGAACTTATCAATTCATCTCTATTAGAACTGCTCAAGTGGGGGGTAATCCTCCCATTGAGTTGTTTCAAATCTTCTGCCCATAAACAAAGGCAGGATAATACCCTTGTCGGAATTGTCTTGTTTTGGTAGAGGATCTTCAAGAGTCTTAGGGCCTAACTCTTTGTAGCTGCTATTTGTCTCTCTACACAGCCAATAATCCTGACATTTGTCAAACCATCAGGGCAAACTTAAGCCTCTGGAGTGCCGGCTTCTTCTTTCCCTTTTCCACCGCACTTGAAATTCGACTTAACCCCTTAGTTTGCATTAAGCCAATAATGTTTCCTTTTCTCCACCTGTCAGCAACGTGTAAAGGGGAAGCTTGGCAACAACAATGCACCTAGCGAAAGTGAGGGACTCAAAAAAAAAAAAAAGAAAACGGAGTTGAATGTTTCTGTTTATTTACACAAAGAAGCTTGCCTATTTGAGGCTTGAAAAAAATGACATCGCTCTCTGGTCTAAAGCCCTCATTAAATTAACTAGGAGTTTAACAGTTTTCAGGCTGGTGGCAAATTAGCGTTCACAGTGGTATCAATTTATATATTTCTACTGTCTTGAAGTGGGAGACTCTAATAGGAAATGCACTATAGAAGCCAGAGGAAGCCAGTGCATGCCAGCTGTGAAGCTTTTTTTTTTAGGATATATTCCAATGCATCATCCAGCCAGAATGTTTCAGAGTTGGAGCTGAGAGGCAATAAAGTAATTAAAGCACCAGGGGTTCAAACATTCAATATCATTTTCCAAAATGTGTTTAATTAAAATTAATCATGAGCTGCATTATATCGCTACCTGTGGTGAAAAGTGGTACACTGGTTCTCACTCTAGTCAAGCTTTCCTTTGAAGGTTGCAAATTGGAGCAAGTAGCGATTTTAAGACGTTGCCAAAGATGTTGAATTACACCAATAGTTTGCATTTTCACTTTTCCCATAATTTCTTTTTATGGTATGGCTTTTGAAATAATTCCTCCCATATTTCAAATAATTCCAGTGTGGCAGCAATAAACTCTAAACTCAAACTCAAATCCTTTTTCTATAGTGCACACTCATTTCACCAATCATTTCAAAGAGTTAATAGCTCATCCGGCAAGAACGACAAAGCCTGGTTTATATGTTAGTTAGAAATTAAATACTCCAAATGAACATTGTAGGATGAACTGTATAAAAAAATGTGGACATTCATTCATTCCTTTTCTTGATGCAAGGAAGGCAGAGATAATAGTGTAATAGAAAATATTTTAGAAACTATTTTGGTGCAATGTTAAAATGTCATAGTTTTTTAAGGATGCTCAATAAATGGAATTACTTTAAAAGAACTAAATGTGCTGAAAGTACATGAGCGTTTGGAATTTGGGAAAACACACCTGGAAACGAAGATTTAGAATATGCTTTTATTTTATGCAATTTTCTGTAAACGTAAAATTCAGCCTGAATTGTTTCCGTTGCTTAGCACAACACTTTTCTACTACGTAGAGGTAGTAACACAAATTAGATCAGGTAAAAGAGTTTTAAAGGGGACCAGCAAAGAACCATCCAGAAAATTGAAAAGTTGTTGGGGTTTTTTTTTGCAAGTGTGTAAATATGTGCTGTGGATGATGGATAGAAATTGGCTACTGAAGGGCAGGTACCACAAAAAATGCCTTCTTCAAGATCAATAAAGTACAGTATATCCAGTCGGTCTGGGTCCTTTCTGTGTGGAGTCTGCATGTCCTCCCCGTGTCTGCGTGGGTTTACTCCGGATTCTCCGGTTTCCTCCCACAGTCCAAAGACATACACGTTAGGTTGATTGGTGTCTCTAAAGTGGACCTAGTGTGTGAGTGTGTGCGTGTGTGTGCCCTATGATGGTTTGGCGCCCTGTCTAGGGTTGTTCCTGCCTTGCGCCCTGTGCTGCCGGCTAGGCACCGGCTCTCCCGTGACCCTGAAAAAGAATAAGCGGTCAAGAAAATGAATGAATGAATGCATGAATGAATGAACATCCATCTGTCTATCCATCCAGCCATGCAGTCATGGACAGACAATATTTTGCTCAGCTTCAGTGCATCACTTTCCCAAAGCATCCATAAATTAAATTAATCTGAATTATTATTTTTGAAAATGATCTGAAACTCTTTTAAAGACATGTACAAGTAAAATCTTTATGCTTTAAGACATCTGACAAAAGGCATTATCTAGATGCATGGCAAACTTAAAGTCACATAATGTTAGCTCTATGTTCAACCAAAGTAGCTAGACTAGCTTCTAACAAGCATACACTGACCAGACACTGTTAGGAATACCTGCACACCTGCTCATTTATGCAGTTATCTGATCAGGATATCCGATCATGTGGCGGCTGTACAGTGCATAAAATCATGCACATACAGGTCAGTTCATGTTCAAATGGAGGAACATTTTATGCTAGTTGGTGCCAGGTGGGCTAGTCTGGGTATTTCGTAAACTTCTGATCTCCTGGGATCTTCACACATAACACTCTCTAGAATTTACACAGAATGATATGGAAAAAAAAACAGTGAGTCAGCAACAGTTCTGTAGGTGGAAACACCTTGTGGAGAAGAGAGATCAGAGGAAAATGGCTAGATTGTTTTGATCTTTCAGGAAGGATAAAGTAACTCAAATAATCAAGAGTGGAAGCTGGTGTTGTATATTGTTGGACATTGTTGTATCCTAACACACACACACACACACACATGGTTTGATATGTTGTGCATTTTGAGATGCTTTTCTGTTCATCATGGTTGTAAAGAGAGCTTATAATTTGAGTTATATAAGAAGAGCTATAGAACTGTAGTCAACTCAAACCAATCTGGTCATTCTCCTCTGATTGCTCTGATAATTCAGGTGGTGCAACACTTTTTCATGCGTACACAGGCAGCTACTGCTCCACAGAGCCTTTCAGTTATCTTGCCAACAGTTATGGTACATGTAAAAACTTCTATATAATGATCAATGTTGAATTATTTCTATAGCTACAAATCCAGTAGGTCCAATGTACTCACATAGAGAAGCATTACAGCTTTAGGGGAGGGCAAGACAAGCTCTTACTGGGCACAAAGAAATCCAGTGAACACAAAACCTATTAACAATTCATTAGGGAAGCTTAGATGATTTTGCCACTTTTACTTCTGACTTCCTTGTGCTGGACCCTAAATTTGTCTCCTGCCAGCAGAGCTGTAAGCTTTGTGTGCTTCTTAGAAACTTTGCCAACCTAATGAGCGCCATTGTTTCCATTACGAGGAGGCCACTGCTGTGAGAAAGCTTGGGGCCTGACTAAGCTCTTATCTTTGCTGTTACCAGTCTCATGAAGGTTTCATATATAAATATATATATATAATTTTCTATTATTATTTTATATATATATATATGCATCAACGATCCCCCTTTATTTAGCTTAGTTCTCGCTGTCCACTTTGTGTCAATTAATGGGATTTGGTTGCCGTACATTTGAGAAGAAAGACTGCCTTGTTGCCAAATGAAACTCTGCACGTGTCCTGTTCTTTCTCAGCTCTACTGTTAGTCATGGTTTACTCTCCAGTCTAGCACTTACAGATCATTAGCATGTGTAACTTCCTCCTAAAAGGACAAGGCCAAACATGCCTGAGTGGATGATTCAGCTAAGAGACTCATGAATAATACTGAGAAGCCCAAAGAATGTCCATTCAATTAATTGAAACATCAGGCTACAACATGACATTTTAAGATCATATAGAGCTGTTTAACACTGACTGACACAAGCAATAGTTAACAATTAACCCAATCCAGAATTATTTTTGTTCTTTAAGTAATTGTCAAGCATAAACATAATGGCCATAGTAAGGGAAGGCCAAAGTAAAAAAAAAAGAAGCCTAATAATTCAAACCTAGACAGGATCCTGCAGTGGCTTTGTCCAAGGGCTTCAATCAAACCAAAGAAACATTAAGGAGTATTCAGTGCCCGTGTTGAATTTAGGTTGTTTCAGTCCCACTGAGTGCTGTTTTAAGCAATAAGGTTGTTGTCATTGTCATACTGAGCACCAGCACACAAAGATCATCCAGTAGAGGAGTAAAATCAATGATTTTCCCCAATCCAAAGCATGAATGCTGGAGAGCAGAAAAGGCTCACTGGCCATTTGACCTTCTCTGTGTATTAAACAAACACCAGATGGTGGACATTCAGCACGTCCATTATCTGAGAGCCTGGAGTGTTGTTCCTGCTGCTAATTCCCACAGAGTCCCTCTCCAAGCCTGCAATTGAACTGCATGCATGCAAACCAGCAACTCTTAGTCCATGAATATCCAAAGCTCCATTCAGACCCACCCTCTAAATCAGAGAGTCTGTTTCCTCCAGTCAAAGACCACAGGTAATATCTTCTCATAAAGTAAATCTCCAAATCCACAAGATATCTACCTACAGTCCAGGCTATTTGTAGAACCTGAGGTGACAACAGATGGGCCTCATTGCAATGAGGTGCTTTATGTCATCCATCTGAGACAGAGCAATCCATCTACTGGTGGAGATATATGTTGGCTATGGGACTCCACAGAATACAAGCAGAAATAACTGTAGGCAAAGAAATAATATGCACAAGTGCGAATGGAAGACAAGGACCATGGATGAATTGGGGAGAAAGCATGCTGTGCTACCATTGTGCCTGCATAAACGTGGAAGGAATGCCCAGAGTAGCAATGAGAATTCAGGCCACAATAGTGCAGCAGGGTGCTGATGTGTGTGCTGAACCGGAGCCTTGACAAGGAAGTCCTAGCTGGCATCAAACACAAGAGTTCATTCACACACCACTTCTAAAAGGAGATGCAAAGGTGAAGTCAGGGCAATGGAGCTTCTTAAATGATAACTGCTGATTTGTTTTCAGTAGTTATACATTTCTAATTATTAATAAATCCAGAATTTGTAATTCATCATGGCTCACAATATCAAGGTCAGGATAGCAAACAATGTAATACGTTGTTATGCTTATATCATGTGAGGGTACAAGTGAAGCGTTTTAAAGCTTAAATATTTTTATAATGATGGTGAGGAATTTGTTTTAACTAGAATTACCGAAACCGCTGATGCCATTAATAAATCCCAACATAACCATGTCTCACTTTATGAAACAATCACTTGTAGTGCTTAAATATACAGCATATATTTTCCTATGTCTTTTTAACTATGTCAAATTTTTAACTTTTTTTTTTCAGGTATGTACATTGTGATCTAACTTTCAGTATGTGAAAAAAATAACGCAGCTAAATACCCCCCCGAGTTTCCATGCAGTCTTGTGCATACACACACACACACACACGCATGCACGCACTAATAATAAAAATAACTGGACAAACCCTGGGTAAAAATGTTCTAATTGTCCCCATCATTAAAAGCGCACAGCTAAAAAATCTTCACTTTTTAGTAATTGCAGAGTGACCTCTCTGGGTGTTTGTTGCTTTTTGATAATAATGCCTAACGCTGGACATTTAAAGTGGCATGGTGGTAATTACAGGCATCTAATTACACAGTGCCTGATGCCTGCCTTCAAGAGGTTAGTGCAGAGAGCCCACTGACCCATCAACTCACTCTTTAGAAATGCAGCGAGAGCTAAATCTCTTCCAATTTACTGAGCTCCAGTGTGTTTAGAGGGGTGAAAAACATGACATGATTCTTTGGAAAATAAGTTATTGAGACAGGCTCTTCAGACACTTTTCAAACCGAAGCCATAATTTACCCAACATGTGCAACTGGAGCTACAGTGTGTGATACAATGTACATGATGACAGTTAGTGGTGTTAAATTAAATGATCATGTGTTGAATGTTTGCATTTAAGGGAGAGAAGGGCAGCAAAAGTCCAGCAAAAATTTGTATTTGCTTTTGCTGTTCCAATTCAACAATAGTTGTGTATTGTAAAGTGTATTGTAAAGCCACAACCATCAAAACAAAAAAAAGAGAAACGTGGGTAGCTTTGTCATCTTGCAGCTCGCAGCTCCACAGTCCCCATTTCGACCCTGAACTCAGGTTACTGTGTGTGAGTTTCACAACACCTCTGTGGTCTCTGGTTTCCTCTAACCTCCCAAAAACATCTGTTAATTTGATTGGCTACTCTATATTGCCCCTAGGTGTGACTAAGTGTATGTGTTTGTGTGTGTGCATGGTGCCCTGAGATGCACTGGCATCTTAGCCAGGGTGTATTCCTACCTCATATCAAGTGCTCTAGATCCACTTTGACCTTGACCAGGATAATGTGTTTTATATCCCAAGCAAAATTCTTGTCATTTCATTTTTTATTTCTAACAGGCTTAGGTTTCAGAAAGGTTTTAGAATTGGAGATGTTGTGAAACAAAAATACCACTGGGTCTCAAATATTGAGGAATAAAAGACTCTTAATAATGATCTTTATTAGCAACACAAGTCAGATTTTAATTAACAGAGTGAGAAAACACGATGTCAGGACTTAACTACCATTATTAAAGGCTATTCATATATGACTCAGTTCACTGTCAATGTCTACACTTCATTATTTTCTGAGGCGCTAAGGATTAGTGTGTGCATTAATTTATCATAATGAAAGCATCAGTTATGTAATAATATATGTAAATGTTTGATAGTTCTACAAAAATGACTCTAGTTTTGGTTAAAAGAATGGTCAGTGTTAGAGTTTCTAGACTGCTTTTAACATGTTTGGTTAAATTAAGAAGCTCGATTAAGTAGAACAACTGCTCAGCAAAGTGGGAGTATTCAATATATCACTCATTTAAGTCTTTAAAAAGCTGTCACTGGTCCTAATTATGTCCCTATCAAAATAAAACAGCAGAGAAGCAGTCAAAAATGATGTATGGCTTTTAAAGAAGGGTGCAGGAAATGATCTATTCCAAAACAGCTATATTTATTAAGATTATGAATCATTCTGACTCATTTGTGACAGAAAATTGCCACAACAACCAGTCAGCAGTCACAATGTCTTAAAGGCGAAGGGAAGAAAAAGCTCTTGATTCTCTCAGGTTTCTCTGTTTGGAGCTTATCCATCAACAGTACCCAATTAGACCAGTCCTGTCCAGTCTCTTATAAAACAAAGTGTTTACACAAGTTTGGCCAGTATTTACACTTTTTAAGGCCCAAACAAAATGGAAACACACAAACCAGCTATTATGTAGCCTAGTGTGTAGACCAGAGTGTGTGTTTCTTACAAGAAGTAACATATATTTGTGATGTACATAGAGCATAAAAGATTTGGGATACATTTTATTTTCATTTCGAGTGTTTTATGGGCCAATGCTATAGCTGGATTTTACAGTTACCAGCAGATAATTTTTTTCTCTCCATTATATTGTAAAAAGTTTTACCTCAGCAATACATAATGAGCAAGAATAAATATATAAAAGGAACCAACACGCTATATTATAAGAGAACAAATGGGATCAATGCTTTTTTTCTTTCTTTTCTCTTAGACCAGTAGTTTTATGAATTTTATGTGCAGTACGATATATGCACACACATGCACATACAAACACACACGTGTGTGTGTGTTTATATACAGGGGTTAGACAATGAAACTGAAACAGCTGTCATTTTAGTGTGGGAGGTTTCATGGCTAAATTGGACCAGCCT
>JAOTRJ010000002.1:5467963-5479852 GCA_028564905.1 Leptodoras praelongus | reverse complement strand
ATTTAGGTCTGGACTTTGACTGGGCCATTCTAACACATGAATATGCTTTGATCTAAACCATTCCATTGTAGCTCTGGTTGTATGTTTAGGGTTGTTGCCCTGCTGGAAGGTGAACCTCTGCCCCACTCTCAATTCTTTTGCAGCCTCTAACAGGTTTTCCTCCAGGATTGCTCTGTATTTAGCTCCATCCATCTTCCCAATCAACTCACGGTAAGGATGCTGTGTTCAGGGTGTTCCTTGGTTTTCATGATGTTGTTTGTTCACTAATGTTCTCTAACAAACCTCTGAGGCCTTCACAGAACAGCTGTAGATATACTGAAAATAGATTACACACAGGTGGACCCTATTTACTAATTAGGTGACTTCTAAAGGCAATTGGTCACACTACATATCATTTTCTTTTCACTTCACAATTACTTTCTACTTTGTGTTGGTCTGTCACATACCAAATCCCCTGTTAAATCCCCATACCATTTAAGTTTGTGGGTGTAATGAGAATAAATGTGGAAAAGTTCAGGGGGTATGAATACTTTTGCAAGGCACTGTATATCCACTCCCAGTGGTTCATATATACGCCCACTGCTGATAGATAGATTGTAAAATCAAAGCAGTCCCAGACCATCATGCTACCACCACCATGTTTAACTATTGGTATAATGTTCTGATGCTGAAATGTGTGTTAGACTTACACCAGATATATTGAGACCCAAAAAGTTCCAAAAAGTCCAACCTTGACCCAAAAGTCTTGTGAGACATCATGTGAGCCTTTGTGTTATTTTGGTCATCAGTGGTTTGCACCTTGCAATTCTGCCATGGATGGCCATGATGTTGGTTTCTTATTTAACAACAAAAACACAGATGAAAGCTCAGACCTCAAATTTTCAGTGTTTTATACTTTTTAATCATTTGGGAATTGAAGATACTAATTGTTGCAGTTTTGTAAGTAGAATTTTTGTCCATTCTTGCTGCGTACAAGACTTGAACTGCTTAACAGTTTGTGGTCACTGTTGTCTGATTCTCGTCTTCATAATGCTCCATACAGTTTCAATAGGAGACAGATCTGTTCAATAGGAGACAAGCCACACTGTCATAACTCTTGCAGAATGAGGCCTGGCATTGTCCTGCTGAAATAGACATGGAGTTCTTTGGAAAAGACGTCTTGACAGCAGCATCTGTTTCTCCAAAATACCAATATAAATCTCTGCATCAGTGCTAACTTCACACACACACACACACACACACACACACACACATATATATATGCAGATCACCCATGCCGTTGGCACTGATGCACCCTTTGATGACTTTGGGCCCAGAGAACTTGTTGGCAGTTCTGCGCAAAATTAACATATGGTTTCCTCTTTGAATAATACAGTTTTAGGTTGTATTTAGTATATTTTAGTATTTCTTAATGCAGTTGAAGACTGTGTTAAGTGACAATGATTTTCCAAAGTATTCCCGAGCCCATGTGGCTATATCCATCATGGTAGCATGACAGTTTCTCAAACAGTACCGCCTATTCAGTCATGCATATTCAGCAACGGTTTCCGCCCTTGGCCTTTACACACCGAGATTTCCTCTGACTCCCTGAATGATATCATGAACTGTAGATGGTGAAAGCCCTAAATTCTTTGCAATCTTCTGCTGATAAACATGGTATTTGAGCTGACTGAATTCTCTCACAAAGTTTGGCACAAAGGGGTGAACCATGACCCATCCTTGCTTGCAAACACTAAGCCTTTGGTGGACACTCCTTTTATACTCAGTCTTGATAACCTCACCTGTTACCAGTTAAACTGCTAATTGTGGAAACTTCTGGTGTTGTTTGTATAACCTTTTCACTTATATTGCCTCTGTCTATATTGGCCAGCTTTTTAGACTTCGCTGCAGACCTCACATTCTGTTGTTTTTTATATTTAAAAAAAGATTAGGTTTGTCATTGAAAACACTGAAAATGTTCACTTTTTACTTGTATCAGTTAGACTTTTGTTTGCTGGGTAGCCAGAAAGTAATAGACATGAGTATTAGAATATTATTAAAAGATTCCCTTTATGATAGTTGCAAGCATATATAACCTAAACCAACAAAATACCTTTCAGGTCCATCTGCTTTGGCAAAGAAGTGAATGCTAAACCATCTGGGCCCCTACTTGTGCCAGAAAAAGGATACGTATAGGTATTGTTTGACATAGATCACCTCAGGGGGTACATAATTCCACTAGAAATGAACACACACACACACACACTTGTTCTGCTATCAAAGTCAGGACTTTCCATAGATATAATTATAAATGCAGTTAATTAACATTACACCTAATCCTAACCCGAACCATAACCTCAGTAATGAAAAGGCAAACGTTTCTGCTCTTTTACTTTTCTGAAAAAAATGGTTAATGAGCAGATATGCATGGTCAGAAAAGTCAGGACATGCTTCAGGTCCTGACATTTCCTTGATGTCCTGACATGTAGGTGTGGTGTCTGATTTAGGTCATGACATTTCACATAAACAAACACACACACACACAAATAAACAACAATAGTAGTATGTCTCTATTTACTTATACATCCATAACAAGACAAGGTCAGGCAACTAGGAAAATATCCAGTTAGAGCAAAAAAGCAAAAGGCTCTCATTGACAGTTAACCTTCTAATCAATTATCTGTTCCATGGGGAAATACTCGTCCAAGTTGGATGACTACTTCATGACAGTATCTCAGGCTCTCTAAGGAATAACATCACTAGAACAAGCTGATACAATTAAGTAGTTGTTGATTACTTTGTTGAAATGGAAGAATGTGTCTTTAAGACCCCCCACCACCACTGTCAGTTCTCAAGAGGTCAGGATAGTAACACATGCTCAAATAAGGAACTTCAGTTGTGATTAACACTGCGACTATTTTGATAGGTACTTTGAAGCTTTATTTTCTTAAAGACATCTGAGCTGGCGTGAGTTTTGGCAAGGCAGCAAGAGGCGTAAGCCAGCTGCTCGAGGCGCGGGACGGGATGGGACTGGGTACTCACCGAGGTTTGTTTATTCACAAGACTATAACCATTAACTATTGGCCTTTCAAGATTACCTTTCTTCAGAAATGCTATATTTGAAAAATGATTGTTTTATTAAGCTTGCTGAAACTTTCTGAATCTTTCCATAGCAGCCACAGACGTGATGGTAGTTTTGATGTGATGGTGAACAACACTTTTGAAACATGCAGTACAGGTATCTGTAAATACTGGCAGCTGGTAGGGTACTCTCAAAGACAAACCACACAAACCTACATACATGAACACACACGCACACACACACTTACATGCACACACCCTTCAAGTCCTCCATACATTTCTGAGGGAACCGCAGACATCCATTGGATGTGCTGAAGTTCCCTACTGTGTCTGGTCCGTTAGTAGTGGACCTGTGACAATGCCTCACACCTCGCGACTGGCCCTGTGTCCTCTCTCTGGCTTTTCTCTCTGACATCTGCTCAGGGTTGGGATTTCATTCAAGAGGGGGGCAGAGGGAGTCAATCTGCTCTTTTTTAAAAAAGAGTCTTGCAGTGCCCTGGGTGCTGATCGGGGGTATGGGTGGGGGGTGTTGTTATAGGGAGGGGGACTGAGGAATCCACACTATTTCTCTTGCTGGCACCACTGGTGTGCTTTTCTGCAACCCTTCCCCATCAACGCCACACAACTCGGGAGGCATCTTTCATATCCTCCCACGGCTACAGATTGACAGGCCTCAGACAGTTCAGGTGATGAGGAGGAGAGGGTGCGAATGGAGATAGAGAGGTGCCATGTTTGAACACTTCATAAAGAAACAAGGCTGATATGCCGCAAAAAACCCCACTCTTTTTGGCAATCAACCATCATGACTATTTGAGGACTTTGACAGATTGTGTTAATGTGTTTATTTGCTTGATCAAAATGTGGACTGGAGCTGTTTTCAAGCTTTATTTATGTCGCTGACTAACTCGGTCATTGACAGAATGAGGCAACATCAATCATCATGTTTTGATAGGAGGGAAGGAACACTACCTTGAGCAAAAAGGTTTTCGTTTTTGTTTTTTAGATTTGCCCGGGTTAGGGTAAGTGAACAAGACGAAAGCAAATAAGATCAACATGAATAGTTAATGTTTTTTTCTAAATCTTAATCTTTTCAATCTCTGATAATGGTAGATGAGTTTGATAAACCTGAATTTAAAAATGCCTTTTTTTCAAATCTTGGGATAAAAATATAACTGAAATGCTTTTAATAATAAATTAAATATAAAACTTATATATTAGACAGATTGACAGGACTGAATTCAATTATATTGTAATTTGCAGGTAAACTTAACTACAGAAAAGGCTGTTATTACCACTGTATAGTCCTACTTTCAGTTGCTACATAGCCATCTGCTTCCAGAGGAAAAAATCCACACCACATAAGAAATAACCATTTTAAAGTCATTGTCCTTTCTTCTCTAATATGGTACGGTTTTTAGAATTCAGTGGCATTTGTGTTTATTATTTCAGTCTAATACAGTTCTTTAAGGAACACCAAGGCTCAGTCATTAGGCATGGGTTCGTGTGGACAAGCTATGACTTGGTGCTTGATATTGTTGGAGCAGCTGAAGAGCGACTGTTCCCTTTGGGGGAGAGACCAGGCGTAGTTGCAGCAGCAGCCTGACAAATGTAGCCAGGAAAATCCATTAGATAAAGCTAGTTAACGGCCTAATTATTCTCAAGACAGAATTATCTGGGCATTAAGTGTTCCTTGAATGAACAGAGAACTAATAATGACGTTCCACTTTAATTCTCATTTCACTAATTAGAGTGAAAGGGCATATCAAATCCAGTTATGAATTTGCCCAGATTAATGAAGAGAATAAAGCAGCAGGTAATTATGAAGAATTTATTATACCCTTCAAATTTTTATTTACTGTAAGATTGAGTAAGTTTGGTTATTAGGCAACTGACTATTGGTGATCATTTTCAGAACTACTTCAACAAAGGGCTGAAATATTTCTTGTGAGTCATTAGGCACATAATATGCAATTGAACTGTCAATTCGCATACCACACTGCAACCACCACTACTATGTCACGACCATTCAAGTCAGTAATGTAATCTACATTTAAATTAATTACTACGTGACTTTAACCAAATTATAGTGATAGTCCTCTGAAAAGACATTAAAACTTATTAGGACAAAGAAGGAGTTCATGTTGGTAACGGAAATGCATGCATTCCTTACAAGGACAATGGGTAATATAAAGAAATATATTTTTAATAGTTCTGTAGGTTTCATGGTTCTGGGTTAATTACACACAGTGTGTATTAGTATCTAATCGATGTACAGTCATCAGTAAGAGCTGATCATAAAAGCTGTTATATGTTTATGTGGATAAGTATGGACATTTAAAAATTATATGAAAGTAATGAAAGCATCAGTTCTCTATAATAGACCAAGTTTAGAATATTAAACTTTGATTATGTGGCTTATATATATATATACACTGTATATACACATACACACAATGCCTCTCATTGTATTTCTATGGTGACAATAAAGGAATTTGTTCCATTGTCAGCCCCAGTCTTATTGGCACTCTAGGTGAAGTAAATAAAAAAAAAGTCATGAAAAGGTCTTGCTGATTAATTAGCTCAGTCATGCACTGAAAATATGAAACAAATTTTGCTAATAATAATTTTAAAAATACTATCGTATCCAAATATTGTTGTAACAAAAACACATCACAGTTATTGCTACAGCTGAAATATGTCTTTGTCAAGTTCACCTGAGTGTTTAGGAGCTCTTAAGCAGTCAAACATTCTGACTTTCTGTTTCACTGGAGTATAAATATGATGTGACACATAGGCCAAATGTAATCCACGAAGCTAAGCTGCTGGATTTCACAAGAGCAAGATACTGGCAACAAACACAGGAAGGTTTGGTGTAAAAATGAAGGACAGTTATATAGAAAGATTCCTATGTATGGCAAAGGTTCTGTGTTGTTTTGGGGCTGCCCTGATGAAGTGATGTACAGTACAAACAGTAAAAAAGGTCATGGTTAGACCTTTCAGCAGAACAATGATCCAAAACATACATATATACAAATCCACACAAAAATGGCTACAGATTCAAACCTTTGTCATGGCCATTGCGGTCCACAAGAGAGGACACAGGAGGTTCATCTCAGATGACCTTGACCAGAGAACAGAAGGATTCTTCTTTGCTTACTACTCCCAAGCCCATGTGACTATGTCCATCATGGTAGCATGACAGTTTCTCAAACAATGCCACCTGAGGGCTCGATGGTCACGCACATTCAGCAGCAGTTTCCACCCTTGGTCATTGCACACTGAGATTTCCCCTGACTCCCTGAACCTTTTCATGATATTATGAACTGTCGGTGGTGAAAGACCTAAGTGCTTTGCAATCCTGTGCTGAGAAACATTATACTTGAACTGACTGACAATTCTCTCATGAATCATGACCCATCCTTGCTCGCAAAGACTAAGCCTTTGGTGGATGCTCCTTTTATTATGCTCTCAGTCTTGATGACCTCACCTGTTACCAAGTAATCTGCTAAATGTTGAACCTTACATAATTTGTGTTACTTGTACAACCTTTTCTATTTGTTCTGAGTGTTTTGTAGCCATCTATCAAATAGAATTAAGTTTGTCATTGAAAACACTGAAAATCTTTTCTTTGTCCATTTGTATGTTAAATAAAGGTTGGAGTGAATTAACAAATGACAGAGATCAATTTTTATTGCATTTTTAGAAAGTGTCCCAATATTATATATATAAATAAAAAGAGAGAAAGAGAGAGAGTGATAATTAAAGGTTTCAATTAAAGGTTATATTTCTAAAGTTTCTAAATGTTCTTTCTTATTTATATTTTTATAATTTATATTGTTGCCATTTAAAAAGGTAAGAGTGTTCAGAGAAGGTAATTTTTATCACATTTGTCATGTGGTTTATTCTGAACTGCCTTTCAACCGTAATGGTGGAGACAGTTACCAGCTCTGGTCTCTGCACTATGAATTTTGGGTAAATGATTGTGATATTTTTAGGTACACATTTATAAAAGTATACCATCAACTGCTTTAATTATTTATTCTAGCTCCCCTAGATGATTTAGCAGTACAAGAAATATATTTTAGGCGTATTTTTCTGACCAAATATACGCCAGTTAACACAAATTGCTGTTTTTAGAAATTCAATGCAGCAGTATTTTATTCGTGTAGCATTAGGTGTTTGGTGCAGGTAGATGTTATGATTGTGTTATCAGAGAAAGGCCTTTGAAACCATTGCCCTCTAGAGGCCACTACTCATGAAAGCCTATTCTCATGAATGATGGCTCACCATTCTCAACCACTGCACATGGATCTATCATGGGCAGGACTCAATGCAACATAAAATTCATCAATAGTGATGATGATGGAAATTATATAGCAAAAGAAATAGACTTTTTTCAGCTGTATCATTCCTACATTGGATTTAAAGTGCAGCAATAGCTCATTTCATCATTCGGATAAACTCAGCATGTACATAAATATCAGCCATTATGACACAAAACTAATGATATTTTAAAAAGTTATGGTGTTTAATCAATCTATGTATGCATGTACATATGTATGTATGTATCTATCTATCTGTCTATCTATCTATCTGTCTGTCTGTCTGTCTATCGATCGATCGATCGATCTATCAGCAGGTGATCTATTGATCACATCAGGAGTTTATCATTAGTACTGACAGAACAGTGTTTTTCTAATGGCTGCCACCTAACGAATAGAGCAGAGAAAAAAGGCAGCCGTACAGAGACATAAAAAAAGAGGAAGAATGTACTGGAGTTCAGGTTTAATTAACAGTGCCTCCTTTATGAGCCACTGGCCTGCATTTGGCTTGTTTTACGATGGAAGTTCTTGTTTTTCTCATTCATCTCCTTTTGTTTCTAAGACAGGGAACAGGTCTGGCTCTATGGGACGTTTAAATAGAGAGCTAATTCAAGCACAGGGGCTCTTTCTCGGCTGGGCCAGGCTCACTGGGCGCTTTTGTGCACTGCCCCTCACTCTATGTGTCCTTGCTCTCCCGGCTGGTCAGATTTTTTTGTCTGCCTTGGATAATCAGTGTTTGAGTCAGATGTGGTGGGAACTGGGCCTGCTTGGGGCTCCTCTCTGAAGGTGTTTGTTGTTAAATAGAACAATTCAGCTGTCTCTTTAGAAAACCTGACAAAAGCAAATACTCCCTGCTGAAAATTTTCTTAGCCCGTCGCACAAAGGCTCAAGTTTGTTTAAGAAATTGCCGCTAAAGAAAGCGTCAACCCATTAAGGTAATTATATAGAACCTGTGTCCTATAAAGGCTTAATTGATGTTAATGTTTGTCTAATTGGGGATTCAGGGAGAGCAAAGGACTAAAGGTCTTCATAGCACTTTCAGGCAAGGCTCTGAAAAGGGTCCTTCTGGTTTTCACACTTCCCACAATGGCTGCCCGTCTTTCTCACATTACGGCCTGTTTTCAGCTATTTCCAGCATTCTGCAGCACTACTTAGAGCACAAAATAAGGGTGAAGAGCCATTGTCTGGTGCAAGCACTTCTCAAAGAGTGTGCCTGACAGGAATTGTTAGAGGACTCATGTTGAAGACAAGGGGGTGTGAGGGTGAAAGCCACTGTCATGCACTCTTGTCATGTCTCCGGTGTACGGCAATGGGACTCCTAATTGCTGCATCTGTTTTTTCATAGGACCAATTCATTTAAACAAAATACTTCAGTCAGCACCTCCTGTTCCTACCACCAAGCACAAGTTTAGCTATTGTGAGCTTCGTTGCATTTGCATGTGTTTATGTGTGCACTGGCTGGTACATATTTGTTAAAACAGAGTATTTTCCCCTGTAGATCTCTTAACACTTCCTCCTAAATTCAGCTGCAGGTTCCAGCACAAATCCCTTCTAACAGTCATCCCTTATCACATTCTGTCTCCGTCGAGAATCCCTCAGCTGTACCATTTTATAAGAAAAAGGCTCAAGGACAGTTGCTACTACAGGTAAAACAGTTAAAGCACATAGTTATTACTTAAACAGTCAGACCTACGTATTAGAACAATGTTTAAAAGGCATTGAAGTGAAATGTTCACTTCTTTGAGTCTTAGTTTTTAAATGATCTGTCTTGGAAAACCCTCATCTGACCCTATTTGGACTCTGACCATTTCAAATATTTCTCCTTGGTCTCTCTAAGGTTGGTGTTAACAACCAATGCCATTTCCACACAAAGTTAAAATAGGGCCAGTGGTGAATGGCAAACTGATTGTACTGCTGTCAGCCTCCTGCACAGTCTCTTTCTGCAGATGGGAAGTGTGAAGGATTGGGGGGAGGAAAAGACACTTCATTTAGCTTGCACCAAGCTGATTGGAGTGGAGAAGGCAATTCAGATCTTGAGTGGATTTCCCATTGCAGAACCTTTACTCAATCCACACCCATTTCCGCAGGCCTCCTGTCAGTCACAGCACACAAGGCAATCCCTGGCACAACTCAATGGACCCCCTCCACCTGCACACAATGGAGGCATAAAAAAGGGGGAGAAAACACCAGAGTGTGATAGCAATATGTGGCCATCAAAAATCAGTGCTATGCTGATGGAGGCTGGCTTGACCCTACTTGTATGACCTTTGCCCTAGGAGCTTGTTAGTGCACACGTGTATGCTGGTTAGCTGTTCTCCAGCAGAGAAGTGTATTAATGTTTTCCATCAGTCCCGATGAGCTCTTCACCTGAGCCATCAGCTACCGCCTCTTCAATATGTCAATAACCATCACGATAGCAAGTAGCAAGAGACAAACACTGTAGTCCACTATATCCATAGACAAACCTTTTATCACAGAAATGATGCACGTATGGATTACTGCATTATTTTGGACCTGTCAAAAACTGTTATTGTGAGTGAAATCCTGAGAAGGAAAATAATGATTACAAACAAAAAAACAACAAGACTAGAGTTTGGCCATTTTCTGCACTAATATTATACTGACGCGGTACTGGATAATTAATTTCCAAGAAGTGATTAAAAACCAGATGGCTCAAGGACTGTCCTCTTCAGTACAAGTGTCTCTATCAAAATGTCATGCTGGCAACTGAGTAACTTAATCACAGTACTTTGTTAGAGAAAATTATATCTAAAAACCCTGTCTACGAAGTGTCACATTACTCATCAAAGTACTCTGCGGCTGAATAATGACCAGGGGTTATGGCCTCTAACCCTGATGCCTGACCTGTGGCTACATACGAGTCAGTCAGAAAAAGCTTTGCGGCTGCCCTCTCCCTTAGCTCAGCCTCTCTGGAACAGAAATTCGACTCCACGGCTATAATCACTTTAGTACTGTTTTTGTTCGGCGGTAAGTGGACAAAATATTTGGATGATCTTGAGCAAGCACAATAATTGAATATGTGATTTGGTAGTAGCAGGTGTTTGGAATCTTGAGCTTGTCTTTACATAATGAAGCATTCTGTAAACAAAAGCAAGTTGTTATGTTGCTTCGGCATGCTGGGGATATGCTCAAATGAAACAACTAATTTTCTTGATAGCATACTGTAATCATGCTGTTCCTCTACCACGCACTGTGCTGAGTGGTGTGTTGCCTATTAATTCATTCTCCTTCTCTCCGGTGAGAGAGAGGGCCCTCCTTCCACTAGTAAACTGCTATTATTCATTACACCTCTGGGCCTATAAGTACAAATAATCCCTGGGGTTTGAAAGAGTGAAATAATTATTATTATTATTTGCTTAGATGTGGATGAAGTATGGCTCACGGGTCTAAAATGGTTTGGATTTGAAAGTACGTAAATAAATAAGCAAATAAATAAATAGTAGCATGTCGTGACACGATTTGCCCTGTCAGGGGGCTGTGTAATTGCCAGGTAGACAGGTCACGGCCTGATTGCGTCATCAGATTTATTAATTAGTCTAAATGCAAAAAGAATACTGAATAAAAACAATTTAGAGACACTTGCAGTCAAAAGCTGTTGGAAAATGTGACTTTTCATAGCACCACAAAGCTATGGAATATTACCTGTACAAATAAGAACATGTTGGTTAACCTGGCTAGCCTGAAAGAGAAGTTTAGCCTAGCATAAGTCTCCTAATTAAATGTAAAAGTGGTAAGTTTAGAGAAAAGCTACATAAAGTGGACCAAAAAAATATCATTGCTGTCCAAAGAAAAACAAATATCTCCAAAATTGCAGCTTTATAGGAGAAGGCAAAAATGTTCTTTCATTTTTATGTAGTTCATTTAAAAATGTATATTCATTATTCATGATTTTTATTTATCATGAAATGTTCACATGGCATTACGGGCAGCCTTTGCCGAGGGAGAGAGATGTAGAAAATTTTAAATGGAAAGAAATGGAGATAAATGGGGTTATTTGGACAGTGACGCTATGATAATTGATATGAATTTTACACTAATTTGTTTTTTGTAATTGTTTTACAAAATGTTTTTTAGCCCTATTTACACCACTACAGTATTATGTGGCTTGGGATGTTGCAGAAGTTTCTGGAAAATTCAGGGGTTTATGAGCAGCATAGCATCTGACAATTCTTCAACTTTTTTGCATCAAATTGCAATCTAATAAATGAATGAAAGGATAAAAAACTAACAAATAGATAGATAGATAGATAGATAGATAGATAGATAGATAGATAGATAGATAGATAGATAGATAGATAGCAAACAAACAAATAAAACCAGAATAACACTGTACCAGTGACATAAACATGTACATGTGAAATGCAGAATTTTTTGTGACATAATGAAAACAAAGTGATGTGGTAATTGGGTGTGAATAAACAAATGAAAATGTAAACACTTGAACATGTTATTACGAGGACATGTTTTCTAAATATTAAAAAACTAC
>JAOTRJ010000002.1:5457500-5467803 GCA_028564905.1 Leptodoras praelongus | reverse complement strand
TGTGTGTGTGTGTGTGTGTGTGTGTGTGTGTGTGTGTGTTTAATCCAATCTCACTCTTTTTAAGTTGGACTGGAGAAAAGGCAGTTAATGAAGTTAATATTTGCCTTTTCCCACTCTAAGTGCTTGTTCCCTTGTGAATTCAGTGCTAGGTCACAGAGTCTGGGCACAAAGGTCCAAGGCCGGATCTTTGGCTTCCTGCTTTTGCTTGTGATTTGGGGCAGGAATTGGACGGTGGCCACTTGTTACACCCTCTGTGACCTCTTTGTCCTGCACCTGTGAGGAATCCCCTCATCCCCACAAGGCAAGAAAACAGAACAAGAATCAGGTTAGAGGTCAAGGGTCAGAGCACTGCGAAGAGGAAGTTTTATTTTCTTTCAGAACAGCAAGGCACCGATTACACTCATCTGATTTGACAACCATCTGTCAGTCAAGGGATTTAGACACTTGTTTTGCCTATAACCAAAATGACTCAATATCGTGATGTAAATGAAAATGTTTATATATATTTCCATGCATTTTACTTAAAGTTGTTGATAATGTAGCCACATAGAGATTTTGGTTGGGAAATTAAAAAATAGCATGTATTATTTATTTTATACAATATGTTTTGCATATTTTCTTGAAAGTTGCCAATAATGCAGGTTTGATGAGCCTTCTGGATAGACACAGTAAAGGCTTGCACAGGCGAAAAAACATCTGCCCACAAAGATGCAGATTAACAGTAGGTATTTGAGAGGCGGTTCTATCTTTCTCTAATTCAGCATACAGGAGGTAAAAGAAGCAACATCAGTTGTAGCTCCTCAAATTAATTTTCTTCTAACACTTGTATGTTTGCATGCTGGATTTCCTTTACTGATAGAAGATTTAGTCAGTCAGTCAGGCTTTTGCTTGCATCTTCCATGACCTAGAGGTGATTGCTTTACAGAATTGCATTCCATAAAATTGTATTAGAATGCTGCAATGAAATGTTTACCAAAGTGTCTATTATTCATCAGTCTTGGGGAGATGCAAAATTTTTAGCAATTTATTTTGATATTGATTTATTTATGATCAGATTAAATGACAGATATCTTACTGCAGCATCACACTTTTCGTTCAATAAACTCTCTTTTCAGCAGACAGCACAGCCTGCACGGAAATCACCTCTGAAGCCCCTGATACAGAGCTAACAGACACTCATTGCAGCCTGGGCATCCGTTAGTGTCTGTTAGGTGTTCGTGTACTCGTTGTTCTAATGGGACAAAAGATTAAAGCTGATTGGACAACAGGCTTTTAACACCTTTAATCATGTTGAGTCTAACTGGGCTTGAAAGGGCTATGGGCAGATGCACAGAAAAAATCTCGGCATTTATTGGACAGTGTGAGCTTTACTTCTTCCGCCTAGACGCACGGGATCTCCTTAGGATCTATTAGATCTCTCAAAGGGGCCTTGTAACCAACAACCAATCACAGACACACTAATGAAAATGAGCGTTTTCATTTTAAATAAAACCAACCAGCATTTGCGCAATGCATGATGGTCCAAGCTGACTGACGCATGGTACAGCTTTATTGTCTACACTACATTTTCCACACGACGATTTTTTTAGATTTTATAAATTTATAGTTGATGTTTCAAAGACTTGCTCTATTTTAATCACCACTTTTAACATATCTATACCTATATTCCTGACACACATTCCCATTCATAGCCAAAATGCTCCTGTAATGCTGTGCCTCATTTTGCCCCACAACCCTATAGACCTGCTATATCCTTTGCTTTAGAAGCTATAGACAGATGGTTGCTATTTTGGTTTCATAAGTACACAGAGTACATTTTCCCAGAGGGACTGTGGTTTCTGTAGGTAGATTAAGGCAAAGATCAGTCATATCTTTTTAGGTTTGTCTTTCAATAGCAGGGTCCCCTTTGGCCTTCGCTTATTAATCCGTTCTCGGTTTAGTGTGCCGTGTACGGAAAGGCTTGAAACCATCACTGTGTAAACCTCTTATAAACGCTAGCTTGTGGAAACAGGAATATCAGACTCTCTGTCTGCAGAGTACTCTTAAGACCACCGTTCAGTTATCTTGTCTTCAGTATTGTTATAAAGAAGCAAGGAATGAGAGTGACCTTTTTTTAAAATGAAGCCATCATATTACATGAGTACTGGTTGTTTATTGCAGAGGCGTGAGTATTATTTCACAAAAATAAGAGTATAGTTTCTGTAATCAAGCTGCCTTGAATTCTCACGCCTTTTCAAAATGCTCTTTATTCTGTACATGCTTTTCTTTTTTATTCATTATTGTTATTATGTACTGCTCTGTATCACATAAATAAATGTAAATTAACCAAAGTAGTTTTAATGCCCGCTGTCTCTGAGGATACTGCATGTTTTATGCTAAAAAAGCATAACAATATTAGTCACTGACTGACTAGAGAAGTATATGAAACACCTGGGATTGAAGATGTGCTTATGATATTATGATATTATGGTACTATAGAGAATAGTAATGCAAATGTGCTATAAAGCGGGAGGCCGGACAGGTTCAGACCTGGGAGCTTTGGGAGTGACAAAATTGGACAAGCAGCAGTTGGAGAAAACCCCTCATATTATCACCTCAAGTTTCATTCAGAGAATAGCATTTGTTTGGAAACAAACATAACTGTACTCCATCTCAGATGGCTTTTAGTTGCTATGTAGTCTCTGTGGGAAAGGTGAAAAGGTGTATAAATATACTCTATAGGTAGTGTACTATGCTTTATTTAATCTATCCCAGTAAGCTTATTTTTCATTTATAGCAGCTTACATAGTCCCTTATGTACTAGTATATTGTATTTGGTACAGGTATAATTTGAGCTTGTATTGAATCTTTTTTCTTCCTGTTTCTGACATTCAGTATACTGGTTCTTCTATATTAAGCTATTTTTGCCCTCAGCTATCAGTGGGTTATTATCTACAGGCATGCGTGATCTTATTGCCAGAACATCACTTCTGTGAATGCCCATTTGCTTTGTTTCTTAGAGTGAGAATTACATAAAATAATAATGGGCAGATGTATTTTTGTTTCCAGTCATCAGTGCTCAGGTCTGTTCTGTCTCATATCTATCACCTCACAGACAAAGCGAATAAAAAATGTCAGCGACCAGGTAGCACTGCCTTTTCTACAATTATAATGTGAGTCTAATTATTGCCCCAATCTTTCACTGCTGGCTGGAAAATTGAGTTCGTAATTGAGGCACGTCACAAAATTTGAACACTACCACATGAGACGCACGTCAAAATGTTGGTCGGGACTTGCAGAAATCCACCAACATTACACTAAAGGTTTGTGGATCCTATTAAAAAAACCTTTTCCTGTACTCTCCTATGACATGCCATCCTTGGGAAAGAAAACCTAATTGGGCGAGTGCGGTTTGGCCCAAACTCTCCCACCAGTATCAGTCTCTCTCAAATTGTGGCTCATGAGGGAATATGTGGGAGGAAGGCACACACTTACCATGCCATTATTCCAGGCTCTCCCAGTTCACCCCCACCCCCAATCTCCAGCTTCCCCTCCCTTATTTCCACCCATCAACCTCTGTATGCTGCACGACAGTAAATGGAAGGGGAGGGTAAGCCTGACGGTGGGCTCTGCAAATAGTGACACCTGCAGCGCTTCTGAAAGGCACTTCGTTCCTGCTCACTACATTGTATGGAGGTGGAGAAAGGGAGTCGAGGCCCCTTACCTGGGCGAGAGCAGACACTCTGTCCCAACCAGGCCCTAGCTGGCAGATTGGTAATGAGCTGTTGTGTGTGGTTAGACTCAGGTTTGGGCACTGTGCCCCCCCAAGAGGCCAAATGTGGTGGGGGATAATAAGAGAGTTGAGACTCTCAGTGTGGTGGTGATTCATGGCGGCCATCCGTCCGGATTATCTTTCTCACCGTGGGCACAATGAGCACGGGGCTTCCCCAGGGTTAGGAACAACACCGCCAGATTGGGCCAGTAAGCCCCTGGGGGAGAAGCGCCTTTCCCAGGGTACAAACACTGCGGTGCCCATCAAGTTAATAGGAAGTATAAATAACTGTTTGTTCTAAAATGGAGTTGCAGTCAGGCACAGGACACAAACACAAAATGTCTTGCACATGAGGACAAGAAGGTAATATTTATAATGACCTCATTACTATTTATTTAATTGCCAGATTATAACATGTGCAGCCTCAAAGAGTCAAATTGGCATGTTGAGGTTTACAGTGCAATTAATATGAGACAAAGTACAAGTTACCCGTGTCTGTTTTTCGGCACCAAATATGATTTTGCCTCATTATTATCTAGTCTTTTTCATTAATATTTTGTACCTAATGTTAATAGTTATTCTTTATTTATGCAAGGTTTTGCTGCTACCTGTCCCACTGCAATATGTTAAATCCATGTTCTGCCAGCTCTATTGCAAAGCCACATTTCTTTTTCAGTTATCTATACTGACAGGACTTTACTGCTACTTTACTGCAAAATGTAACAAGAAGTCAATTTATTTATCATTCTTCTTGGTCCTGGGATGGAGAAAGTAATGAGAAACACCAAAAAGTGAATAGTGCCTTAAACATAAATAAATAAAGAACAAAAAAGGAAAAGGAACAATCATGAAATGGTATATATTAGGATCCTTCTTTCACAGATTGACTGAAAAAAGAAGATGTGTTCTGTTTAGGTCTGCAGTTGCTTCAGACATAGAGCTGGATTTGCTTGAAAAAAAGAAAGAAAAATTGCTATCTTATATTTTAACAAAATTCTACCTTTTACCATCACCAGGATGTTTTAGTGCTAATGAACACCATTTGTTTCAGTGACTAATACACTGTACCTCTGTGTTTATGACCTGAAATGTACTTGTGTGTTAAATGATAGAAATATTAAGCTTTTCTTAATATTACTGGGTATTATGCCACATTGTGTGGGGGTGTTAGGGGTGTGGCAATCATCCTTTGAATCCTGTGAATTGCTCATCTGACTTCAGTGTAATAATCAAAGCATAATCTCCCAAAGCATTTACACAGCTCTCTAAGAAAAGTATCCTAATACACGAATAAGGCTGACCAAATTCTTTTTTGTTTTATACATGTAAAAACCTGGTTGTTTTTGTACTCCATGGTTTCATTCTCTTCGTATCCACTGATTGGTGTGTCCTTTATGATTGTCATCAGCATGAAACCTCATGTAGTAACCTACATGACACTCTTCAGCACAAACACTGAATATGTGAATGGCCAACACATGCAAGCAGTAACACTCAAGCAGCCGTGTCACTCATGTCACACATAGTGTGTGTGAATGAACTGGCTTCTTAACTAAAGCTGTGACTGTTGATTAACCCTTTAAACTCCCAGGTGCTGCTGACCACTTGTGAAGCCACATAGCTTTCCTGTTCAGTTTTTAAACTGTTACTCCTTAAACATTGCAGTGTTGCTGAATGGTCAACCTTATGTGCTGGATTTCATACTGTCTGGGTGGTTTGTGGGGGGGAAAAAAAAGAATCTGAGAAATTTCTGTCAAATTTCTCAACAATTTGCTATGAAATGCACTGAAAGTCAAAAACCACATAGAAGCGATTTTAGAATAGTAAGGGTTTTATGTTTTATGATTATGTCCTATGTGCAAAAGTAAAGTGTAATATTGCTGCATTGTATATTTCAGTATCTTTGTGACCAGCAGCAAAAAAAAAAAACTGGTTGGGATTTAATGAATACATTATCAAGTACAGACATTTTTTTCAGAGGGTGCAATATCACCATTAATGTCACAAAACTGTTGCACAGTAATGGTGCGATTAGATGTACATAAATACATTTGTTTTAATAGACTTTTGTTGTTTTAATGACTGTTTGTCCAAAATGAGTTTAAATAAATCCCAATGTATCAGCAGATCAGCAGATTTTGAATGTCACATCCCACCTACTTCAGCACACTGCATTAATTTATGACCAAAGAAAAAGCACCACTATCCAAAAGCGACAAAAATATGGCTGGTGCCCAAAATAGCAACAAGTCAGTGTTAACCAGAAACTCATTTCAGTTTGCATACCTACTGAATAAATCCCAATGAGCAACTTCTGACTATAATGCAGATTACCGCCTATACAGACTATATATTACAAACATAAACAAAAAAAACAGAAACACTGCCATAAGCATTGGTGAATAAATAATCGGGTTCAGTCTGACTCCAGACAAGCTGGCCTCACGGGCGCTCTAAAATTTTCATAGAAAGTCACCACAGAGCAAATGCTAATTCAGGTGTCCTTAGCTGTACTAAGATGAATCAGCTCTCTGTACAATATAGTCAAGAAATATAACAATAACATATATAATGGAAAATACAGTTTAACCCATTAATGTCCAAGAAATACAGTTATTATGGTAAGGGTAAATGCATTGAAGCCTGTTCTGATGAAACAACCTGTTCTACTATATATGACAGAAAAGCTCAATTATTAAAACATCAAATTCGGAGAGCATGTGCATAGATCAAAGGTTAAAAGAAAAATTTAAATTGATATTAATGGGTTACTAACATTTTCAGTAGTAGGTCATGTAGAGTCTGTAACTTTTTTAGTTTTGTCTGTATAACAGAATTTAATGAGGTCTATTCATGAGAATTTTACCTTGGGCCAAACCCAGATAAACCCAGAGTTATGAAGAAGAATATGAAAGAGTTGCTGACTGCATAGTGTAATGACAGGAACGTTATACCTCCCATTGTCCTTGCTGCAGATGTGAGTGGTCTAGGTAGGTTTGTTTACTCCTTCTTTCTGACAGGCTGTCTGTTTAAATTTGCTTCACCAAGCATTGAGACTAGTGCTGCTGCATCTGTGGTATAAACAGCACTGAGCACTATTGCTAGACGTCTGAACAACCCTAAACATTCAAATGACTGGCATGACAAATGCCTTGATGGTAAATGTCATAAGAGTGTTTGTAAGTAAGGGGATTTGTTAAAAGGTTATTAGGTTAGGTTGAGACTGATGATTTGAGAAAACTGGTGTAAAGAATGCAAGAAAGAAAGAAGAAAATACAGAACATTGCAAGTTTAACAGTGTGGAATTTCAGAGACGAGCCAGATCTGAATCTCAAGGTTTAGACATCTGCTTAAATCATTGACACAATTGATATAATAGGCACGATCGGAGAGTAGGAATAGGAGAGTAGCTGAGTAATTGCAAATACACAAAATTAAAATGGTGTTGAATTGAATATTTTCTTCCGTGGGTGTAGTGCTATGCCATTAGTATATCTGTACAACCCAGTGCAATCCAGTCATCCAGACAGTGTATGAATGTTTTGGTTGGAGCTTATGGATGTAGCACAGATCTCTCTGATGACTGCAGAATTTTGTTCTATACCCAACTTTTTTCTCAATTTGGACAAAATTTTAGACTGTTCTTGACAAGGATGCACATATATGAAAGTATTCAGCAGATAATATCATCAAGAATGTATACCGTACCATACTCTACTCTACCATGTAGAGTACCATATATAAACTCTGCAGCTGAACTGCATCTGCATGGAAGCAAATATTTACTTACCAGAGAATCCTGTTTATCCACAGATCTGGCAGGTGTTCGATATGTTGAAGCATAGGTAAAGCCCCCTCAATCTCACCAAACGAACAGCAAACCTTCTTAACAGCGTGACATTGCTTAGAGCACAGAGGCTTGTGACTTTCTAATTAGAGTCTTTATGGCAAAGTGAGCCTCACTCACAAACTATTTGTGACACTCACCTGAATAAGAATGTGTTATGTCTAATTAATCCAGACCACTCGCTCGAGTTATTAATAATAGAAATAAACATTTACAGCTATCTTATTCTTCTTAAGGTTCTTGTAGATGTAGAACACTTATTAAGGTATTGGAACATAATGTAAAAAAGCAATGTAAAATATGACTTGGTATCGCTTGAACGGTTGAAGTAAATGAATCATCTGTATATACTGGAATTCTTGAGATGGGTAAAGGTTTCGAAATATGAACCCTGTTATGATTTCATTACAAACGCAATGGGTAACACTACCAGCTCACAGCTCCAGAGTTGTCGGTTCAATGTTAAATCAAGGATACAGAGTTTTGCATATTCTCCTTGTGCTTGTGTGGGTTTCCTCTAGGTTCACTGGTTTCTTCTCTTCTTCCGAAACATGCATATGCACTGGCTTCTCTAAATTGCCCCATATGTGAATGAGTGTATTGAATAGTGCCCCGTGATGGACTGGTATCCAGTTCAGCGTGTATTCCAACCTTGCGTCCGGAGTCCCCTGGATAGACTCTTGATCTACTGTAACCCTAACCAGGATAAAGCAGTTACTGAAGATGAAGGAATGACTCCTTTATCAGTTACAGTAACCAAAGAACATTCAATTTGTTTTTCCACCACTGTGTTTTTCAGGCTCTCTAAAGGTGTAACTTGAACTTGAGCATCTAAGTTTAGCAATAAGCAGACTATTTCTGCATTCTGTCCCTACGTAGTTTTACAGCATGTGTGTGATGAGCGAACACAGGTGCCCCATTAAGAGAAGCATACACTGGGTCCATAGCTGAGCAAAGTACTCCATTCAGGGCAGAATCAGAGAAGAGCCGATGGTTTGTTCGGCTAACCAAATAGCACCTTTCATCTTCAGCTGCTTTCACGGCCATTGAAGTGGAAGATAAACTTTGCTCCCCTCTCTCTCCTCTCTCTGTTGGTGTGAGTGCTTGACACCCCCCTATTAAGGAGTCTTTGCTCGGCGGCCATGAATGGGCAAGGAGAAATTTGAAATGCATTGAGTCACTGTGTTTTAATGGAGCCTTAGTCTTCGAGAAAATGGTGCACACCTCGGAAGCTTCGATTTATTTGAGAGACAAACAGAAATGTGTGACATGCTCACCAGCATGAGGGAAGCTGCTGAGAAAATTAAAGGTGCTTCTATATCTGTGGTGTGACCCTTCTGTTATTTCAAAACCCAAAAATAAATTCTCCATATCAATTAACCTTTCCTGGTGGTGCATGACCATGTTCACCCTGACCTTTGACTATATCATAATATGCAGAGGCAGCCATTCCCTACAACTGAAGGAAAAGAAGTGGGATGTATTAAAAAAAAACAATCAAAACACCTACAAAAGGCCATCACAGAGATGACACCAAGAATGTGATTTCTTCCTCAGAAATAGAATTGAGTGCCTTGAAACACACTCCAAGTGGAATGACTGTCATCTAGGACATCACTGGGAACATTTTGCATGTTAAGATGATAGATCTCATTTCCTCACCTTGTCACAAACGTCAGGCCATCACCGAGCCCATACAGTTCGTGTACTTTCAAGTTAAAAGCTAACGTATAAATGTTTATTTCCAGTACAGGCTATAATACACATAAAGTCATAGACAGAAGAACAGGGAGGGGGAGAAAAATCAAATCAACTGACTTTATTATATCCAATTCCCATCAAATTGGAGCTATGCTCAGGTCGGACTAATGGGCAGTTATCTAATTTTCCTCACTTCCATTGAAATGATGTTCATGTCTGCAGAGATAGAGAGAGCCAAAAAAAATCTCCTCATTCCATGCCCAGAACAATGGTTTATCACAAGACCTTATTTAAACCAAACTCTAATTTTTCTTTCTCACTTAAGAGTGGGGCACTTTTTTCTTTTTGATTATGGTTGCCAAGGTGATATCAGTAATAGACGTGATGACACATGGCTGGTGTGAATGGAGAGATGAAGGTTTGTATGGTGCATGCCATTACTGTCAATATTTACTCATTAAAAAGCAGTCAGTGGTTGGAGGGATACTTGCACAATTCCTAATTTAGCCAATCAGCCATTACACATACCCCGACCACATATCATGATCTCAGACTAAACAGGACAGAGTGGAACAAAAGCCAGTGTGGGTACAATTTTATTGATTCTGCAATAGAAAAAAACAGTAAATGTTTTGTAAGTGTATGTACTTCACAGTGATAGAGACATGACTTAAAACTTTGCTGAACACATACTGAAACATTTTGTGAGTCTATTTATGACCAATGCCTGGGCTATATACAGTGCTGTGAAAACGTATTTGCCTCCTTCATAATTTCTGATGTTTTCTTACTTGAGTGTTTCAGAACATGACACTAATTTTAACATTAGACAAAGATAACCCAAGTAAACACAGAATGCTGTTTGTCAGTCAGTCAGTCATTTTCTATACCGCTTATTCCCAGTTACGGGGTCACGGGGGAGCCAGTGGCAACTCTGAGCGCAAGGGCAGGAACCAACCCTAGACAGGGCGCTAATCCATCGTAGGGCCCATACACACACACAT
>JAOTRJ010000002.1:5282368-5297448 GCA_028564905.1 Leptodoras praelongus | reverse complement strand
ATGCCTTCAGTGAGAATCTACAATGTAAATAGTCATGAAAATACAGAAAACGCATTGAATGAGAAGGTGTGTCCAAACTTTTGCCTGTACTGTAATTGCACCCTAGATGGGTCACACATAAGTAAGGGATAATGATTAAATAAATAATTTAGAGGGACATTTATTGGGAAATAAATCTCGGGGTGATTCAAGACCACCGATTCGGTCCTCCATCACATTGTGGTTTATTTCTGCAGGTTATTCTTCACTGATGTGTGTGCATGAGGAGAACTGGCGTCCCCTCCAGGGTGTACAGTAGTTCCGGCCCTGAGTTCCCGGGAGAATGGAGTTGTAGCTGATTCCATTCTGTGACGGAGTTTCAGTTCCACGTCGCGGCCGTTAGATGACGCTGCTCTCGCGTGCCTACTCGCCACGTCACCCGCCAACCTGTCAGCGCATAAATAGTAAAGATGGCGGCCTCCATCCGGGAAAAACAGACAGGTCTGTGCATTTCTTGGTTAATTATTTTAGAAAGTGTATAGTGTTTGTTTAATTTATCCGAATGTGGACACATTTAAAACGGACCTCTGTGGCCGTTTATGACTGTTAATAAACTCTTGTACATTCATCTGCCCGGCTAGCTAACACTCTGATCAGGTCGCTAAGTGAATAAACGACTTTCATTATAAGCCAGTGACTTCTGAAATATCGTTAAAATGTTTATTTTTGACCGAGTATATCACTGTCCTGTTGGATTCTAGGAAGTTCTTATTAAAACACACGTAGTCGTAAACTAGCAGTGTGTATGAATTCACTTTAGCGTTTGGCTAGCTAGCTAATACAATACTCAAACCATCTGAAACTCCGGGTTTTTGCTTGTAATCGTACACAGCTCACAGTATCTCGTGTCCTTTAAGTAACAATCTGAGTCTGTGATGAAGAAGAGTGTGCGGCTGGACGGTAAAGTCGCTCTTGTGCGTGTTCGTGATGTGTAGTTCAGTAAAGCAGCATTTCCGTGAAACGGAGTCTGAAGATGTGTGAAGTCGCGTGCGCTCTGCTTTTCTTCATATATACTCGACAAATAAACATTATCCTCCTAACAGAATTAAATAGCCAACCTTTCATATACACTATATTGCCAAAAGTATTCACTCACACATCCAAATCATTGAATTCAGGTGTTCCAGTCACTTCCGTGGCCACAGGTTTATAAAATCAAGCACCCAGGCATGCAGACTGCTTCTACACACATCTGTGAAAGAATGGGTCGCTCTCAGGACGTCAGTGAATTCTAGCGTGGTATCATGATAGGATGCCACCTGTGCAACAAGTCCAATTTCCTCACTGCTAAATATTCCAGTCCACTGTCAGTGGTATTATAACAAAGTGGAAGTGATTGGGAACGACAGCAACTCAGCCACGAAGTGGTAGGCCATGTAAAATGACAGAGTGGTCCATGGATGCTGAGGCTCACAGTGCACAGTTAATCGCTACAGACTTCATGTGGCCTTCAGATTAGCTTAAGAACAGTGTGTATAGAGCTTCATGGAGCAGCTGCATCCAAGCCTTACATCACCAAGCGCAATGCAAAGCGTCAGATGCAGTGGTGTAAAGCACACTGTCACTGGACTCTAGAGCAGTGGAGACATGTTCTCTGTAGTGACGAATCACGCTTCTCCATCTGGCAAGCTGATGGATGAGTCTGGGTTTGGTGGTTGCCAGGAGAACGGTACTTGTCTGACTGCATTGTGCCAAGTGTAAAGTTTGATGGAGGGGGATTATGGTGTGGGGTTGTTTTTCAGGAGTTGGGCTCGGCCCTTTAGTTCCAGTGAAAGGAACTCTTAATGCTTCAACATACCAAGAGATTTTGGACAATTTCATGCTCCCAACTTCGTGGGAAAAGTTTGGGGATGGCCCCTTCCTGTTCCAACATGACTGCACACCGGAGCACCAAGCAAGGTCCATAAAGACATGGATGAGGGAGTTTGGTGTGGAAGAACTTGACTGGCCTTCACAGATTCCTGACGTCAACCCGACAGAACACCTTTGGGATGAATTAGAGCGGAGACTGTGAGCCAGTCCTTCTCATCCAACATCAGTGTCTGACCTCATAAATGTGCTTCAAATAAACACACCCCTAAACCTTGTGGAAAGCCTTCCCAGAATAGTTGAAGCTGTTATAGCTGCAAAGGGCCGACATCATATTAAACCCTTTCCATTAAGAATGGGATGTCACTCAGTTCAAGTTAGACACTCAGAATCTTATATTGTATATCTTATCTTATATATAATCTTATATCTTGTACAGAATAATGAACATGTAAGACATACTCTGTCTAAATTGAGGCAGTACAAAAAGATTTGATATTTCCAAACATTACTTTTCCAACAAAAATTTAAATGTTAGTAACAAAACAAGACGAAAGAAAAAACATAATGAAGGACGGTGGGTTTTGCATGCAAAAAAAGAAGTAAGTGTGACAGCCAAAGTCTCCAGAAAAGCTGTGGAAGATTCTGCGAGACACTCAGTAAAACTTACCAGCTGATTACTGTACAGTACATTGCAGAAGCCTTAATAAGGCACATTCAAGACTCGCTTTAAACAAAATTGCCTTAAAAAGTAGTGAAGATGTTTCTACATAAAAGAAAACACTATAAAGTGCAGTGAAAAATATCATATTTGGTGTGCCTTTTTCTGAAAAGGTGTTCCCAGGTGTAATGTGTGCAGTCTTATAAGGAAATTTAGCTGTAAGTTTTACTGAGCATCTTAGAGAATCTGCTACAGCTCTTCTGGAGACTTTGACTGTCACATTTACTTCTTTTTTTTTTTGCATGCGAACATTTTTGTGTTTAATTTTTTGTTGGTTATGAATGGTTAAGACAGTTAAATTGGTTCTGACATTGTGTTTTAGAATGATCAGGACTTTCCTGTTGTAATATTGAAGAAGTAGTACAAGCAATGGTTTATTTTCTGCTCATTATTACTGGGAATGTGGTTTAATAACTAATAATAATGGTATGAATCCTTCTTTAGCTGCCTTGAAGCGAATGCTAAACTTTAATGCACCACCTCTGAAAAACACAGCAGTTGAACCAGTATGGAAGGTATGGAAGTGGATCTGACTTCTCCACATGATGACAAAATGCTATGTAATCCATGTTACTAATAGAACATTCCAGGAGTATACAGTTTTCTGTTTAACTGTTGCTTGTTTTTCTGTTTAGATACTTATTTATGATCGCTTTGGTCAAGATATCATCTCTCCCCTTCTCTCTGTGAAAGAATTAAGAGACATGGGAATCACTCTCCACCTGTAAGGAGCTCAGATGCCTATTGCAGATTTCTACTCCATTTCTAAACTCCTTTGTATGGCTCCTACATAGTCCTGAATGCCTTTCTTGTTTTGTTTTCTAGATTATTGCACTCAGACCGAGATCCTATTCCAGATGTTCCTGCCATTTACTTTGTGATGCCCACAGAGGAGAACGTAGACAGGATATGTCAAGTAAATGTTAATACTGTAACCATAAGGTTCAATAAAATTGGCTCTTTAAATTGGTCTACTGTGGATACCAAACTGTAGAACCAGAATCTTTATTACCCGTCAAAGCGTATACTGTTCATGAAGTCTGCACTAGCCATCTACTGACTTCATTTCAATTTCATTGACACGTACAGGACCTGCGGAACCAACTCTATGAGTCCTACTACCTGAACTTTATCTCTGCAATCTCCAGAAGCAAACTGGAAGATATAGCAAGTGCAGCTCTGGCGGCAAATGCTGTGAATCAGGTGACCAAAGTAAGTCAAATACACGTTTCCTGGAATAATAAGTCAGAGCTAACACTCCAGTGTCTGTCCAGGACTTAAGTCTTAAAGTAACCCATTTGTTGAGGACAGATTATGACTTTTTATTATTATTATTAAGTCAGTACAAAAACATTTTAGATTTCCTAAAACACAGCAAAATAATTCTTTATTGAATAAGGACCATATTACTGACCTTTTTTCACACAAAAATCCATAATGCAGTCTGCTTTGCAAGAGTTTTGCTTGCAAAAAAAGACACAAATCTGAAAGATGAATGTACTAACCAGTTTCCTCCTAATATTGCACAAATTGTACCTGAGGCTGCTGATTTATTACTGTTTACTGTTCATTATAGTATTTATAAATGATTTGTTCAAGTATTATTTGCATATAAATGCTTTACAGCCATTCTCTTCATGTGTCTAAGACAGGGATGTCCAATCACCGTGTGGGTGTAGGTTTTCCTTCCAACCAAGTAGGAGCCATACCTCATTCCACCTGTTTTTAATCAGTGGATCTAATCAAAGGATCTTGACTTTCAGTAGTGTGTGGCATCTGCTTTGTTTGGAAAGAAAACCTGCACCCACACCAGCCCTTCTCAGATAAGATTAGACAACCCTGGTCTAAGACCTTTGCACAGTACTACTGTCATTGTGTAATTTTAAACTAACACCAACTAACATTTTTCATTTTTAATCAGAAACAACTGAATCCCCATTTTCATCACCAGTGTAGTAGTTTTTATTTGGTTACTGTTATAAAGTGGTGCATGTAAAGAATTTCACAATAAAGAATCTTAACTTAGCCTAAGGCATGGGTCTTCAGTCTTATCCACAAAGGACTAGTGTGGCTCCCAGCTTTCATTCCAGCCAGATTGGAGGCACTTCAGGGATGATTAGAGACTAAGATGAACTGAATAGACAAGTGAAATCAGGTGCGTCTCCTGCCTGTTTAGAACGAAAGCCTGCAAACCTGCACACACACCAGCCCTTTGTGGATAAGATTGAAGCATCTGGTGCCTCTGTGTAAAAAATTCAACCAAACACATACAACTGGCATCTTTTATTTATAATATAAAACTGAAACTTGCCATTGTTTACAGTTTTTACTTTTATTAATGAATGATATGTAATACTTTTATTTTCTAATTGATTATGACTTGAAAGTAGAAGAATATAATGTGGCTATAAATGGCTATTAATCCCTTGAAGGCTTGCTTTTGTGATTAGGACATTGCGTATTTTCTAATTTACCTAATTTATTGAGAAAATGTGTGATTATGCATCTTTTCATTCACATAAAGTCAGAATAAAAACAGCATATCAATCAAAATTAACATAAAAAAAAGATTTAGAAGTAAGCATGTTTCAACATCTTTGATTATACTGTATATATACTTTTACAATATAACTATATATTTCACCAAGCAGCCCCCAGATGTAGTCTTCCATCTGTGGTCCAACTACGACAAAAGTTTGACTTAGAAATAAGCCTTTGAAGGTACAGAAGGCTGTTTTTGAAGAGTTGTGATGAATTGTTTCATAAAGCCCAGTTTGATGCACAGTTGTAGTTCACCAATGGCTCCAGTGTGATGCTGTTCCTCCCCACAGACCTGCCTTTGGCAGTGTGTCTTGGTGTCCCTGCTCTCCCAAAGACAAACATAGCAGGGAATCTTGGTGAAACCTCTTTGGAGACCCATCAGGAATGCTAGTTCCAGATGACCTCCCAACAGTACTTACCATACTTAATATAAATAGCCAAAATTTAACATACTAATGGTCACAAAAGCAAAAGTTGATGAGGAATATTATCGCTTGTTGTTGTAGCAGCTATAACTAGTCATTTGCTCACACTCTCTTAATGTTAATGAAACAAAAAGACTTCTGTCTTGTCATATTAACAAGAAACTGTGAAATGAAAATTCCTTACCAAGGGAACAGCTTTAGCTCTGTCTTTAGAGTGCTGACACAAATGTCCATAAATGTCTCCAAACTTCATAAAAACAATAATTATTCAGTTTTATTTAATAAAAAAACCTTTAGTAACATTAATTTATTTATTAAGGTTATATTATGGGGAGCCATACAAGTTCTTGTGGATTATGTTTTAACATAGAAATGATATAGAAGTAGATAAGAATATTAGAATTAGAGTGCATAAATACACACTTCTGCTAGCCATATCATGCTATAATAGAAAGCTAACACCTTCCAATCAATCAGTTTAAAGATCACCTTGATATACATGAACCTAGATAACAGTGCATCTTTTTGTTTTTTTGTTTTTCTGCAGGTGTTTGATCAGTATTTGAACTTCATAACACTAGAAGATGACATGTTTGTCCTCTGCAATCAAAATAAAGAACAGATCTCCTATCACGGTGAGCTATATGTTAGAAGTAGAATCATACACTAATATTTACTCAAATGCAGATGACATCAAATGACATCACACGGAATTAGCAGTGATTTATAATGAAATGATTCTTTTGGACATTTAGTCTGAATATTTTTCAAATGTTCAGAGCATTGCCCTTAGCTTAGTTTTCTATATTTTATCCATCGCGTGAAAAGATTCTTGTCAGCCGACGCTGTTCACATTCACCCAGAGTCTTTTTACGGCCATGCCGCTGTCTCGCCTAGGTTCGAGGTTTTGCCGGAAGTCTTGTAGTCACAGTACACCCTTGAAATGCTCGTACGTGAAAATCCAAACTTTGCTTCTACCCCCAAAATGCTATGACCCATCTCATGAGCTCTGGCTATTAAACCATGTTAAAAATCGCACAACTGTGATACCTTGCCATTCTCGCTGCAGAAATGGCTTTAGAAGCTTTCAAAGATGTTTATTGTTTTATATGTGCACTGGCTGACACAAATACTGACATGCATGGGTGGCATTGCTGTGTATTTTGCAGTTTTTCTGGTACCTCAATGTATTTGTGCTTTATAAGGCAAAATGTTTTTTTATTTTCATATTCTCAGCTAGGGGTTTTAAGCAGTTATTCTTATTGCTGTGTGGAGATTAAAGTCTTAGCTACAGTGGCAAGGAAAAGTATGTGAACCTTCTGGAATTTCATGGTTTTCTGCATAAAATGTAATCTGATCTTCATCCAAGTCAATAGTATTGACAAATATAATGTGCCTAAAATAATAACACAAAAATATATGATCTTGCAGGTCTACATTGAGAACAACCATAAAAAACTCATGCGCTGTTTTAACAGTTGGGGTTTCTTGTTTTCTAATATTGGTTCTGATAATAGTCCCTGATATAGGACTATTCGGCCCATAGGCACAAACAACAATAAGAGCCCTCTCCCCAACCCGAAGGCATAGAGATGTGACCCTCTTGTTCACTGGGGTGAACTCCAACACATGGTGGCTGATTTGGGGAACTAAAAGCAAGCCCATACCAGCCCACCGCCTCTCACCTTTGGCGACTCCAGAGAAGTGGAGAGTCCAGCCCCTCTTGAGGAGCTGGGTTCTGGAGCCCAAGCTGTGCGGGAGGTTGAGAAGTACTGGCTAGAAATAGTTGGGCTCACCTCCACGCACAGCTTGTGCTCTGGAACGCAGCTACTTGAGAGCTCAGGCTCCTCCCCCATCCCTCCACTAGCGCGTCGACATTCCATGTGCCAACAGCAAGCTGCTGTGTCCGAAGATCTGGTCGTCGAGGCCCGTGCCTACGATTGGCGCATAATCCACATTGCACCGGCCCCCAACGTTTGTCTGCCTCCATTGTCGACGCGACTGTTTGGAGCTGTGGCCGCAAGGTCTCCGGTGCCATTCGTGGCAGCAACCCCCGAACCCGGTGGTGGACACCAAAAGTAAGGGATGCCGTCAAGCTGAAGGAGTCCTATCGGGCCATGTTAGCTTCTAGTACTCCGGAGGCAGCTGATGGGTATCGGCAGGCCAGGCGAGTTATGATTAATTGTTTCATAAAGCCCAGTTTGATGCACAGTTGTGGCCAACCAATGGCTCCAACGTGATGCTGTTCCTCCCCACAGACCTGCCTTTGGCAGTGTGTCTTGGTGTCCCTGCTCTCCCAAAGACAAAAATAGCAGGGAATCTTGGTGAAACCTCTTTGGAGACCCATCAGGAATGCCAGTTCCAGATGACCTCCCAACAGTACTTACCATACTTAATATAAATAGCCAACATTTAACATACTAATGGTCACAAAAGCAAAAGTTGATGAGGAATATTATCGCTTGTTGTTGTAGCAGCTATAACCAGTCATTTGCTCACACTCTCTTAATATTAATGAAACAAAAAGACTTCTGTCTTGTCATATTAACAAGAAACTGTGAAATGAAAAAAAAGGGAACAGCTTTAGCTCTGTCTTTAGAGTGCTGACACCAATGTCCATAAATGTCTCCAAACTGCATAAAAACAATAATTATTCAGTTTTATTTAATAAATAAAATACTCCGGAGGCAGCTGATGGGTATCAGCTCCGGCAGTATCAGTGGAGGCAAAAACTCATAACTGGGAGGAGTTTGGTGAGGCTATATAGGAGTACTATCGGTTGGCCTCAAAGAAATTCTTTCAAACCATCCGGCACCTCAGGAGGTTGAAGCAGTATGCTGCCAAAACTGTTTACTGTGCGGGTGGGGAGCTGTTGACCTCAACTGGGAATATTGTTGGGCAGTGGAAGGAATACTTTGAGGATCTCCTCAATCCCACTGTAACGTCTTCCATTGAGGAAGCAGAGACAGATGACTCGGAGGTGGACTCACCCATTACCCTAACTGTAGTCCCTGAGGTGGTTTGCAAGCTCCTCAGAAGCAAGGCACGGGGGGTGGATGAAATCCGCCCTGAGTATCTGGATGTTGTCTGGCTATATTGGTTGACACATCTCTGCAACATCGCGTGCGGTCGGGGATAGTGCCCCTGGAGTGGCAGACTGGAGTGGTGGTCCCTCTTTTCAAGTAAGGGGACCGGAGAGTGTGTTCCAACTACAGGGGGATCACACTTCTCAGCCTCCATGGGAAGGTTTAGTCTAGGGTACTGGAGAGTAGATTTTGGCCAATAGTCGAACCTCGGATCCAGGAGATAAAGGGGCCAGCATTTTCAACCAGTCTGAATCCCAATGACAACAACAGTATTAAAATGATGAACTGGTCAATGATATGATTTCAACATAATCAGGACGTATTCCACCCTCAGACATTCAGAGCATATCTACGTCAGTGGATCAAAGACCCGTCTCAGGCCTATCTTAATGTGGCAATCGCATCAGTGAATCTTAGCAGACTGTAGAAATTGCCTTTTTTTTTTTTTATCAATTCTAAATAAACACAGTTAAGAATTTTGTAAAAAACCATTTTCATGATGCAAATTTTGCATTGCTTTTCCCTATGCATTTGCACAATAGCATGGCACAATGTAGACAGTGTATAATTGGATAAATTGTGATTATTTCCCCAGATAGTCTTTGAAGTGCCTCATTTTAATAGTTTATTTGTATATAAATAATACAGCTGTAGAGCAATTTTCACTGATATATTATCATTATTTCTTTATATAACATATTTGTAGATAATTAGTGTTTTGCGCACACACACACACACGCATGCACTGAACAGGATAGTCTTTCTAGGAACCATGACTGCATTTTTGGATGCTATTTTAACACACAAACCACGACCACAGGATGACTTTCACTAGAAATCTGGGAGGGGAAAAAAGAGAAGAAGAAAAAACACTTTGACAAATACTGTATGACCACCAGCACTTAGCTGCAGCACTCATAATAATAATATATTAGTCAGAGCATATTAATATAAACCTGTAATTTGCAGCTGGCCCTACTGTCAGAGCTGTGCTGTTATAGTATATTATATAGTATATTACATATTAATTATCTTTCAAGAATACCTTTCATGTTCAGAAATTCAACAGGTCTACCTTTAAGCAAATAATGCCGTTTTTATAGTGGCTGACACTATAAAACTACTGCTCTTCTTTCAGCAATCAACAAACCAGATATTATGGACACTGATATGGAGGCTATAATGGACACCATTGTTGACAGTCTCTTCTGCTTCTTTGTCACTCTTGGTAAGTACCGTTTTACACAAGCAATGTCCACTTTAATAGAAACACCTGTATACCTGAGCAGTTATCCAATCGTGAGCCAACCATGTGGCAGCATTACAACACACAACTTCCTGTAGATACAAGTCAAGAGTGTCAGTTGTTCAGAAAATGGAAAAATGTGATCTCTGTAACTTTAACCACGGCATGGATGATGGTGCCTGGTGGGCTGTTTTGAAAATTTCAGAAACTGCTGAGATTTTCACACAGCACTGTCTAGAGTTGGTGCAAAAACTAAAAAAAAATTGAGCGAGCAACAATTTTATGGGTGGAAACAATTCTTGTTGACGAGAGGTCGGAGGAAAATGACCAGCTTGTTTTGAGCTGCCAGGAAGGATAAGGCAATTCAAATAATCTCTCTTTACACCTGTGGTGAACAGAAAAGCATCTCGTGTACACAAAACATCAAACCTTGAGGTTGATGCGTTACAGCAGGAGAAGAGCAGCCAAGAGTAGAAATCTGAGACTATCGTGGGCAAAAACTCACCCAAACTGGACCCAGGCTGACAATGAGAAAAGTGAGTCTGTGTCCTAAGATTCTTGTTCTTGGCAGGAGTGGAACCAGATGTGGTCTTCAGCTGTAGCCCATCCACCTCAAGGTTTAATGTACTGTGCATTCTGAGATGCTTTTCTGCTCACCATGGTTGTAAAGAATCCTAATTTGAGTTAGCAATTTGAGTCTCTCTCATAAACAAGGTTATGAGGTCTATTCTCCAGATGTTTTTTTGTTTTTCACACCATTCTGTGTAAAATCTAGAGACTTACTAATACACACACATACAAAATGATGGGATAGGAAAGGAGTTCAGGAACTCAGCGCAGACTAGGGGTTTATTATGCAGAAAACTAATTTGGCTTTGCAGCACTTTAAATTCAACATACACTCTTGTGACTGAATGAACTTCCACAAGCGAAGATAAAGCAGAAGAAATAGTGGATAAGAGAGGAAAGACTAATTCAATGGATTGGCTATCGAAGGTCTGATAAACTTCAGGTTTCAGTGTGCTGCAAATTGTGCCATAGTGTGGTGCCAACTAGCAGCAGGAACACGTCCATCATAGTGTGTCATCCGCCCTTAAACATGCCCCTGCCCAAGCAAGTTTATTGTTGCTCACTTTTTTCTGTATTCTGCAGCAATTCAATTCAGCTCATGTAATTCTGCAGCAATAAGATAATCAGCATATGTTGTAGTATAAAGTTGTAGTATAAATAATCAAATATATAAATATTGACAAAGCTGAGAGGTTTATGTTTATTTGACGGTCATGTCTTGTTTCTTATTTGTATATGAAGGCTGAATACAAATAAAATACAAAACATTGGTTTTTTTTGCACCATTTTTATTTCTAAAATATTATATCATTTTATAGGAGGAGGTTTTATAGACTTGGCAAATAAATTTTTCATGACTCAGGAGGAAATGGGCATTCTTGGCAGTTTTTCCCAGGCTTTCCCTGGTTCATATCAATATCATAATTATATCATATCAACCGAAATTAAGAAATATATCGTGATAGATTTTAGCTGTATCGTCCAGCCCTAGGTACAGGTCTTGCTTTTAAGGTGGACAGTAAGAGTATATTGCAGTGACAGCTGTGCACATAGTCCTATTTATATTGTATTAAAATAATTGTACTGAATACAGATAGGAGGGCTGTTGGGGCATTGGGAAATGTTTGTACACAGCATTGTGGTGAATACATCAATCACATACGTCAATCAAATCAGTGTTCTACAAGCTGCCTTCATGATAGTTTTATCCCACTTTATTAATAATTGAGTAAAGTTAGCTAGCACCATGCAACGTTGTTGTACCAAAACATTCTTGGTGTCGTCGTTAAATGAAGGGGAAAACTGAAAGAAATGTAGTATACTTTTGAAGTGATCACTGTTATCTCCATATTTGAAATGCAAAAACAAATCAGCCCCTGGAACATTCTTGTGGGATTGGAAAATGTGCACAGAGTCTAATGTGCCCTCCTTTTGGCAAGTGATTGGGATTTCCTGTTTCCCTAGGTGCTGTTCCAATAATCAGATGTCCAAGAGGAAATGCAGCTGAAATGGTAGCTGTGGTAAGCTGCTTGTCTCACCTTTCAAGCCATGAAAGCCAGTCTGAAGAATCTTTGTTTTCTCTTTGCCCTTGAATAAAGGCTCATTTTATTCATTCATGAGTCTTCAGCTTAGAATTTATTTTGGCTATTAAATGCTGTCTCTATGCTGTGGCTTCAGATATATAAATTATTTCCATTACTATTTATGCAGAAACTTGACAAGAAACTGAGAGAGAATTTGCGAGATGCTCGGAACAGCCTGTTTACTGGTGATACCATGGGCACAGGCCAGTTTAGGTGAGACTCACAAACATGCACACACCTGCACAAAAAACATACAACAAAATTATTCTGAGACTTACTTTTAAGTAAAGAATTTAATAGCTTTGGGATAATCACTAGATAATCTCCAGAAATCCAGCTAGCCTTTTTCTTTGCCTGCATCCACTCATTGGAGTTTCAGTGTACCGTGAAATTACAGAGAAATAAAAGAGCAGTCCATCCTCCCTGAGTACAAAGGCTCCCTACCCCAAGAAGCTCAGGGAAAGATCCAGAAGAGATTGCTTTCACTGCTGGAGCTGAGAAATGAAGCCCAAAGGAGGACATTATTAATCATCTGTTATTTTTTCATTCTCTTGTTTTTGCACCCTATTTCTGTTCCTCTTCTTCCCTGTCTGTATCTAACTTCCTTGTAGTTTCCAGAGGCCATTATTTGTTCTTGCTGACCGCAACCTGGATCTTGCCACCCCACTGCATCACACATGGACCTACCAAGCTCTTATTCATGATGTCTTGGTAAGCAGATGTCATAGAACTGGTTTGTTCAGACCAGTTTCTCTATCTACTTTTTTTCTCCCAATATGGAAAATGTGATTATTTCCAAGTCATACGGAAAAATGAAGCCATTGCCATTTGCAGTTATCATTTGCATGACAAAATGATTTCTTCGAGTGTGGAATATAAGCACCAAGCGGTTGGTGCGTGCCAAAAAACATAAATAGATTTTTTTCAGAATCCCTCTAAAAACACTTCTGTCTTAATGGGGTATGTCTCCAGGTCTGGACAGAGCCATCAAAGTTATAATAACCATGGCAAATTTCTTTGCCTAAGGCTTTTGTCATTCTCATATACAGATGCTTTCATAGGTTATAATACATAAATGAGAAGTTTTATGTGTGAAAATTATGCATTGGCTTGGGAAAATCATTTAAAAGACTCAAGCACATGCTTTTAGCATATACCAACAGATGATGGCAGTGTTTATCTGATACTTGAGTGATATATGACCACTTCATATGGGATCGGAAAAAAAATCTGCATTTTTGTAACATTGTGTGTGTGTTTGGTGTGTGTGTGTGTGTGTGTGTGTGTGTGTGTGTGTGTGTGTGTGTGTGTCAGGACTTCCATCTGAACAGGGTCAGTCTAGAAGAATCGACAGGAGCAGAAGTTAGCCCGACAGGGGCACGGCCCAAAAAAAAGAACAAAAAGAGCTACGATCTCACAGCTGCAGACAAGTTTTGGCAGAAGCACAAAGGAAGGTGAGTAGCTAATATTCTCAAATTTTGGATCTTGCCATGAAATGCTGTAGCAGTTGATTAAGTACAATCCAAAGTAGTAGAGAAAAGGCTCCTGTAGTCAGGGCAGACAATGATCTAGAAGTAATCATTGCTGTATGAGCTGCAATAGGTTAGAGTACATTTAAAGAGATAAGTTCCAAATTATGGTTATAGAGTTTTTGATTTAGCATGACAGCATAAATGAAGATTTTACTTTTGTTTAATTAAATTCCCATTTTTTTTCCCAAACTATTACTTAAAAAATATTTTAGGCCAAACTTGACTGTACATGCTGAGCTGTGTGCTGAGAGTCTGTTACCATGTTCACTGTTTCAGCCCGTTCCCTGAAGTTGCAGAATCAGTGCAGGAGGAGCTGGACACGTACAGAGCTCAGGAGGATGAGGTTAAACGTCTCAAGAGCATCATGGTAGGTACAAAGTACCCACTTCTTATGCAGCCAATCCAGTTTCTGCATGGATTGTTTCTGTGTAGAATGTTACCCGTCTGAAAGAGCACTGCTGACTTTCTGTTTTTCTAAAGGGTTTAGAAGGGGAAGATGAGGGAGCCATTAGCATGCTGTCAGATAACACTGCCAAACTTACTTCAGCCGTCAGGTGAGACTGTGTGACGTGTGCCACTCAAAAGAAACTTCATTTAGTAGATAAAAGTATAAACGCAGTCCTAATAAATAAAACTTTACCTTCTTGTATTGAGTAAGATATGTTATACAATGTACAGTGTGCGGCAAGACAGTCCTACTATGTGGCCTCAAAGATCTGTGTTCTTGAGTAACAAGATATTTATCCCCAAACAGTTCTCTCCCTGAGCTTTTAGAGAAGAAGCGACTGATTGACCTCCACACCAATGTTGCTACAGCAGTTTTGGACCACATTAAGGTGAATATTGTACAAGACAAGAGAAATGTGTATGTGTGTGTGTGCCACATGGCTTTTATTATACACTGCACACCGATCATGCATAACATTCTGACCACCTCCTTTTCTTTTCACTCATTATCCATTTTCTCAGTTCCTCTTACCATATAGCTGCACTTTGTAAATCTTTGTAGTCCCCTTACTCTGTCCTCTAATGGTCAGGACCTCCACACGACCAGCACAGATCAGGTACTAGTTTGGTGGATCATTCTCAGCACTGCAGTGACACTGATGTGGTGGTGGTGTGTTAGTGGTGTGAGTGGATCAGAGTTTTAAACACTGTGTTCACTTACTATGCACTCTATGAGACACATCCACCATATTGCTCCACCCTGTATATATAAAGTCAGAGACAGTAGCTCATCTGTTGTAGCACAGTTTGTGTTAGTCATCCTCTAATCCTTCATCAGTGCTCACAGGATGCCTCCTACAGTTCAATTCAATTCAACTTTATTTCTGAAGAGCTTTTAACAATGGGGATTGCCTCAAAGCAGCTTTACAAAGACAAGAAATCAGGACATGGCTCATAAGTTTTGTCCCTAACCTAATGAGCAAGATGGTGGCAAGGAAAAACTTCCTCAATGATAAGAGGAAGAAACCTTGAGAGGAACCAGACTCAAGAGGGAACCCATCCTCATTTGGGTGACACTGGA
>JAOTRJ010000002.1:5252255-5275161 GCA_028564905.1 Leptodoras praelongus | reverse complement strand
GGATCTCCCGTGACCCTGAAAAGGAATAAGCGGTCAAGAAAATGAATGAATGAATGAATGTATTTTAGTCCACATTTTATATAAAATAATTTGTTTGTTGGTTCTGCTGGTCTTCTGACTAGCCTGTCGGTCACTGGGCTTTATATAAAGACAGTCATAGATTTCATTATTAAAACGTGTATGTCTTATTTATTGCATGGTAAATAAAATGCATTTGAAATGCATTTGTGTGTACTTTATAATGCTGTACATTTACACTGTAGATAGTGTAAAGAATAGTGAATGTGCAGCAAAGAAACATATATCAGTTCAATTCATCAGTTCAATTCAACTTTATTTCTAAAGCGTTTTTAACAATGGACATTGTCTCAAAGCAGCTTTACAAAGATAAGAAATTAGGACATGGCTTATAGGTTTTATCACTAACTGTTATCCCTAATGAGCAAGCTATCAGTTCTTGAGAGTTAGCAGGTTTTTTTATTTATATACTAGAAGATTTTACACCGAATTACACCATGTGAAGGGTTTTCCCACATCATCACACACACACAAGTATGCTAAAATACGCTATCTAATGTACTTTTGTTGTTTAGTAAATACCATTGAGTACCAAATACGTTATACTCTCAACCCACTTGTCATTCACCCATAAACAGTAGGGTGAGAAGGCTTTGTTTTTTCATATTAGCACCACGATTCCTTAAATCCAGCAGCCTTTGGACCGCATGAGCCTCGTGTTGTTAGAGAAATTCCCGTTTAGCACACTGCTTCATTTTAAGTTATTGTTGGAGTCTTTTAAAGGAAAAGTCTGCCTTTGAAAATGTCTCTGACTGCTGAGGTTGTCTCTCTAACTGCCGGGGGTGTGATTGATGCTAATATTTTATAAATGTGGACTTGTGTACAGAGGATATGATGTGGCAAATGTTTTACAAACTTCCAGTAATAAGACTTCTAGGAGTTCCAGTTGAATAAGTAATAGTAGTCATTAATCTTATGCCATATTATAGTCTCCTCCTAGAATGACAAATCTTGATACATTTTGATGCTTTCACCTTTGGAATGTTTTAATTCTGAAACTAGGACTAAATCACCTTGTGAGTGTCATCACTTTTCACTATCATCATTGATGTGTACAGTATTGTGAAAAACTCTTAGGCACCCTATTGTTTTTAGGTACAACTCTTGTTATTGATGCTTTTTTTTTTTTGTTCTGCATTATTGAGTCAGTACAAACAGTACCACATTTTATATTCCCAAATGTTACTTTTCCAACAAAAAAGAAGTAAGTGTGACAGTCAAAGTCTCCAGAAGAGCTGTGGAAGATTCTCCAAGATGCTTGTTAAAACTTAAAAGCTAATTTCCTTATAAAACTGCACACATTGTGCCTGGGTTTAAGAAAAAGGCACACCGAATATTGATTCCTTTTGGTTTACTGTTTACTACACTTTATAGTATTTTCCTTTCTGTAGAAACATCTTCATTATTATGCCTATTATTTTGCATGTGCCTAAGACTTCTGCATCGTACTGTACAGTAATCAGCTGGTAAGTTTTACTGTCACACTTATTTCTTTTTCTTTGCATGTAAAACCCAGCAGCCTTCATTATCTTTTGTGTCTGAAGAGTGCTCTGTTTGTGCTCTGTTATGTAATGTGTTGCTCACATTACTTTTCCAACACAAATCTGTTTGCATGTCAGTAATGTTTGGAATTATAAAATCTTTTTGTATTGACTCAGTAATGCAGAACTAAAAAAACATCAATAACAAATATACCTAAAAACAATAAACTGCCTAAGACTTTTGCACAGTACTGTGCAAAAATATATACCACTAAGTAGCGTCTAGCTCTCTAGGTGACAACTTATTTTAGTCTAAATCTCCCTCCTATTTGAATAAGCTGCAGTGGACAAATTATGTGTGCTCTTTACTGACAAGAAATGTTTATGCTTTGCCAGTCTCAAAACCTGCCCTACTGGACTTACAGAGCCCAATACAGTGCTTCTCCTATTGGAGAAAACCAGAGGGCGAGATCTGTCCAAGCCCTATTACTTCTGCCTGGTCTGAGGCATGAGGGACACAGAGACACATGTACTGAACCTAGACCATCCAAAAAAAGAACAGAAAGTGTTCACTGCTTGGTATTAGTGTTAGCCATCAACTGACAAAGGAGAAAGCTGATAGCACAAAAATCTGGAGTATTTATCCATTTGGAAGCGACCGTGGTGCTCCTCTTTCAGCGAGCTAATGGCAAAGAATTCCTTTTTTGTGGTGAAGTATGTGCGGGAGTGGGGGATCTGCCAGGCCACGCTGACTGAGGTCCTGTGGGAGAGGAGACAGGCCTGGCCTCAGCCGATAGGGAGGACAAGTGAGGGGGAGCAACGTCACTGTCCCATCTCCTGAGACAGTTCACTCATTTTTGCAGACAGAAAGGGGAAGTGACATCTAAGTTTTACTGACTGAATTCTTTGAAAGTCATCACCCATTGACATATGACTGACTGAAAGCATAAAGCAGGCCGAGTTTAAACTTAGGCCTGATGATTTGAACTAATATGTGTCCTAATTTGTTGTGATCTTGTAGGAAACAGATGACTACAGATACTTTGACCCAAAAATGCTGCGCGGCAGTGAAAGGTATGGTTCTGTTTACTAGGAGTACTTTTCTGAACTGATTGTAACTTCTAAATATTAACTTGGAGAATCAACTACATATCATTCTGTTTTACTGTTGAGTTTATTGTCTCCACAAATTAAAATGGTGTCATGTCATTTAAATCCTTCTAGTTCCATTCCAAGAAACAAGAACCCATTTCAAGAGGTAGGTTTGACTTTTGTTGGTGCTTTACAAATAAACTATGTAAATTTCCTATAACTGTAATTACTATTACTATAAGACAATATTTAACAATACTTAAAAAAATTTACACATGGCCATTTTCAGAGAACAGTTATGGAATATGGACATTTTATCAATAATAATAGTTTTCAAAATGTTACATACAGTCACCATCTATTTAAGAACACCTATACGCCTGATCGTTTATGCAGTTATTCACTCAGCCAATGATGTGGCAGCAAAGATTCATTTAATGTCACATTAAACATCAGAATGGGGGAAAAGTCTGATCTCTGTGACTTTGACCGTGACATGGTTTTTGGTGCCAGATGGGCTGGTTTGAATCAGAAATTGCTGATCTTCTCGCATTTTCAAACACAACGTTCTCAAGAGTTTATACAAAACTATGCTCTGTAAATAATGAATCAGTCTGAACATTTGTGGTCGCATACAGTCACAAACTATGCTTTGAAATGTCACTGTTGTCACACAGGGAAGGTTTTGTGTGGGTTTTTTTTTTATCAAACATTTCATTCATCTAATATTTTAAGCTGGCCTTTTCTTTACAGGCCATTGTTTTTGTTGTTGGTGGGGGTAACTACATCGAATATCAAAATCTTGTTGACTACACAAGGGTATGTTCTTTGAATTATAAACAGATTTCTAGAGAAATATAGCTCATTTTGTGCTCATGATAGGACAGTGATGACTTTCTCCTTGTAGGCCAAGCAGGGGAAAAAGGTGATGTATGGCTGCAGTGAGCTGTTCAGTGCAGCACAGTTCCTGAAACAGGTATTGTTCTATTCTACATGTAGAATTACATTTATTTACGTTTATTTAATTGCATCTCCTCTTCAAGTGCACAGCTTGTGTTCTGCTTCCTAAACAAACATGCCATGATAAGCCATTACTTCAGTAAATATTTTCAACTCTTTGTGCTCATCTTGCTCCTGTGGTAAACGTGCCATTTCCAGCACAAGTAAAGACACTTCCAACACATATTTTGATGGTTAATAGTCCAAGCTTTTCAGAATGACTCTTCTTGGAATCTTTTGTAAAAGAAAACACCTCTGTTATAAGATTGCTCCAGAGGGGCACACTACAACATTTAACCATTTGTCGTAGAGGCAGTTGTGTCGAGTCTCTGTTCTGCTTTATGGAGCAAGGGGTGGAGCAGGAGGTCCTTTATACCTCGCACTATCAGATACTATCAACTTTCTGTCTCCAATACGTTTATAGAACAATAGACAACCCATTCTACACATCCACATTTATGTATTCATTTATTCATCCATCTATTTGTCTGTCTATCTTATTTATTTATTTATTTGCCTTATGTAAATTTTCTCCACAGCTCTCTCAACTGGGGCAGAAGTAGGTCTATCCTTGGGGAATCCCGTTTTTCCAGCTTTCCAATCTGTCACCTCCTCTCCATTTATACTCCACTGTCCTTCTAACAAGTCAATTGCTAATGTTCCATATACTTTATAATGTTTAGCATACGGTTATTTAATGAAAAAAATAATACAACTATCAATAAAGTTTGACTCTCTGACAAAATAGACAGCCTGACAGTGTATTTCATGTGCCTGGAGTTTGATTAACATACAATAAATTGAGGTGGATTGAGTTTAATGGGACATATACAGCAAGCTGATAGTCATATGACAGCTTAGTGGTTCAAAGGGATTTATTATCTCCAACTTTTTGGACTGTGGGAGGAAACTGGATCCCCCAGAGGAAACCCACACAGACACAGGAAGAACATAAGCACAGAAAGGACCCAGGCCACCCTGAATGGGAATCGACCCCGGGGCCGTCTTGCTGTGAGGGGGCAGCGTGCACCACTGTGCCACCAGACTTGTCAATTACAGACCATATGTCTGGTGTGGTGACTGTTTGGTAGTAACACACACAAATCTAATGTTATAAATTCCTATTGGCAGATTTGTACAAGTGGAACACAGTGTAGTACTGAAAAAAATGAGCAAGATTTATTTGAAAATCAAAAAATATTTGTAGACCTAATGTTTCTTGGGTAACTGTTTTGGGAAAAATGGTATTTATTTCATTTTTTTTGTCTGTCTTGGTGGAACTGTAATTGTGGTATTACTTTGGACCAAATGGAATATATCTGGTGCTAGTATTGCATTTATTTGGGTACTCTCATGAAATGATACAGACAGTGTGGACAAGTAAGGTTTGTCCATATAATGTACGTAGTGCTGAGTGGTGCAAAAGAAAAGCAATCCTCTCTACACTGAAGACATTCGGGATTCAGAGAGAAGGATGAAGGTAAGATTATATATCAGAATTTCAGCTTTCCCTATATTTAAATCTAGATCTCTTAAACAACTTTGAACATGGAACCCACCCATTTTTCAAGTGATCAAAACTAGTGGAACAGGTGACGGGTGTTTTCCTGTTGCCCAGGTTTACATTGTTAGATTGATTGTTTAAACAATTAGCTCTGAATTTCTGGTCTTGGTTTGAGCTCTGGGTATCGCCTATGAAAACTGCATTCGTTTTAAAAAGGATCAAACTACATGAAGATCAGAGAGCTGTCTATAGGAGAAAAGCAAGCTATTTTGAAGCTGAGGAAAGAGGGAAAATTTTATCCTAAAAAAAGAAACCACTGGTGTCCTAACAACCAGACATTCAACATGTTGGGCAAACAGCAGTTGATAACAGAAGCATTGTGAGAGCTGTGATGAACAAACTCCACTGGGCATGGGTGATGTCATCACAATCTACCAATCGAGGAAGACTTCAAGAACAGAACTGTGGAAGCCATAACACAAAATACAAACCCATCGGAAGGAAGGCTAAATTGGAATTTGCATGGAAAGGGAAAACAGAAATGTCCAGCAAAGTGATGGAAAAAGAATGGATCTGATGGTAACTCTTAGTCCCTTTCCTAGTGCACTAGCATTAGTGTTTTAGAGCATTTATGTGTTTTAGAGACTACAAAGCACTTCTTTAAGAAGCTGTGGATAAGGGCTTTGAAACATCTCTGATTCCAGTGCCTCAAGTACAGTGGTCATATCTGAACATGTCATAAAGTGAGTCGTTAAGGTGATGTAAAATGGTATGTATGTAACACTTGTTCTGCAAACAATGGATAAGGGCCAGGGTTTTCTGTTGCTCAGAACTGGTGGGAACTCGGCAGGTTTCATGGACATACGGGTGTCAGTGGTGGTGAAATACAGTTCTGTGCAAAAGTATTAGGCACTGTTTTGTTTTTAAGTACAACTTTTGTTATTGATGGGGTTTTTTGGAGAAATTGCAACAGCTATTCTGAAGACTTTGTCACACTTACATCTTTACCCAGCAGCCTTCATTGAAAAGTGGTATGTTATGTAATTTGATGCTTTTGTTACTGACATACATATTTTTATGTAACATTTCATTTTTTGCAAAACTAAAAAAAATCTATAACAAACACTGTACCTAAAAACAACAGGGTGCTTAAGACTTTTGCACAGTTCTGTATATCAAATACTATGTCATACTTTCATTCACATGCACAGAAGTGATTGTCAAGACTTTGCTCATGTTGGTTATCCGGTGTTCAACGGTTACGTACATTTTGAAGAATGCAACACTGTACTACAGTAATCACTGAAATTCGAGCATTACAAATGTGAAATTCAAAGGCAGGGCTTTCAAACATTTGCCTGATTGTTAATGTACAAAAAAAATGAAAGCAATTGTTATTACCATCAGAAATCACCAAATTGTACCCAGATTGAAATATTGATTAATATTTGTGCTGAATTCCATTACCTCTACTTGAAAAGGCACCATTAATTAGCAGAATGTGCACAAACCCCATTTCCATAAAAGCTGGGACACTTTCTACAAATGCAATAAAACTAAAAACTGTAATTTGTTAAATCAGTTGAACTTTAATTTAACTGACAACAGTACAAAGAAAACATTTGCAGTGTTTACACTGACTAAAGTAATTATATTGTATAATGTATGGCACATCATGAAGAGTATCAGACAAATGAGACCACAGAGGTTGAGCAGCTCAAGTCTTGTACACAGCAAGAATGCAGAAATTCCACTTGCAAAACTGCAACAATTACCATCTTCAGTTCCCAAACAATTAAAAAGTATAATTTAAAAAAAGGTGATGTGACCCAGTGTTAAACACGCCGCTGTCCCAACTTTCTTTGAGTGTGTTGCAGGCATGAATTTTTTAATTTGTTTATATTTAACAAATAGAAATAAGTTCACTATTGAAAACACTGAAAACCTTTTTATTTGTCCTTTTATCTGTTAATTAAAGTGAATTAACCAATTATAGATTTTTAAAAAGTCAATTTTTCTGGAAATGGGGTTTGTCATAATTGAGTATGTCATAATTATGTAGTATTAAGATAAAATTATAAAGTGAGAAGGTGGAACGTAGCTGTATCTTCTGTCCTCCAACAAGACATCTATACGGTTATCCTGTAATCTTGTTGAATGGATTCTTAATTCTGTTATAATTGGCTTCATCACTATTATTAAAGTAAAATTGGCCCTTAGTGTGTGAATGCGAGTGTGAATGTGTGCGTGTGTGTGTATGAGCCCTCCGATGGATTGGCGCCCTGTCTGGGGTTGGTTCCTGTCCTTGCGCTCAGAGTTGCCGGCTGGGCACCGGCTCCTCTGTGACCCCGTAACTGGGAATAAGCGGTACAGATAATGACTGACTGACTATTATTAAAGTATGCCAACCTCAGCATGGTATGCCCCAGCTCTGCCAAGCCCGGCGTTCCAACCCTTTAGACCAGGTGCTTAGGCCAATAAGTCTATAGCCTTAACTTTTTAGTTAGCCTAACCCATTGCATGGATCCACCGCACTGTTCTGCCCTTCACTCCTTGCCCTGTTTATGATATCCATTCTTGCTTAATCTTCATGGTCATAGCTACGTTTTTAGATCACAGACATGACAAAATTTTCTTTTCCCTTTATCATTAATGGTTAGACTGTTAATTAATCTCAACTTGAAAACCTTTGCATGTGCTAAGTCTATGATAAATTGTTGGATATTTTTTGGTCTTATATTAGAAGATAAGATCATATTTGGCTGTACAAGTGGCAGATAAATCAGCATACACTACAAAGAAAAATGCTGACACAAGGGTTTGGTTTTTCAGCTCATCACTTTAGCGAAAATAAACTTGGCTTTTTCATAGCTGCAGTCTGGTTTTTCTTATTGTTCTGGTCTGGAGCACGTCTTCTGGATTGGGGCAGTAAGAGACGTATGGTCTCAACTTAACCTTCTGATAATGTCTAATACGATTTTCTTGTACTTATCGTAATAACAAACCTAATACAGATCTAGAGATGTATAAATACATATTTATAGTCATAGACAAAGAAGTTAACATGTCCATATGCTGCCCCTGGAACTAAGTCACAGGGATCATGCACGTGTCCCACATTCACACATTCATTTATAGCCACAAGACCTGCGGAGGATGACCGATCATAGCATAGCACAGGTAAAATTATTTCAGGCTAATCTGGACTCTCAAATGCGTGCAAGATTTCATGCCATTAGTCGCCATATTTTGCTCTGTCTCTTGGACACCAGTGTTCCTCTGTAGGTATCGCTCATTTTGTGGTGGCCTTCCTGTTGGCCTAGTCCCCAGACAGACATCTCCTTGTGGTCTGCTTGGGGCTACCAAGTTACACCCACTCAATGGTATCTAGGCTAGCCGCTTTGCTAAGTCAGCAAGTTTCCACAATCCTTTCATTATTCTTGGCTTGTGCTTTAAGTTCCTAAAGGATCTCCAGGCTCTCTTTTGCTGCGTGAGGACCAGGGCAGCCCAAAGCACTTCCCCATAAATGCCACTGGTAGCACAATCTGATCTACAGCTTCATCTGTGGAGATATACCAGAAAGGGGATAATGAAGATGCCAGATTTTCACTGACATGAATAGTAAGTTAGTGTGATTTGTCTATAATCTGAAGAAGAAGTGATACTTACATAATTTGACCTATTATTTACAATTAATGTAGAGTAATTAGAGCGTATTAAACAGATGGCTGCCAACCAGTTAGGGTCTGGAAGATACAGGATGTATAACCAGATGCCATGAAGCAGGAAGATTACCAAGTATCAATTATCAATACCAATTTAAGCAGAAGACATATTTGATGTACATTAGATATATTAAATATCAGGTAGAATTAAGATCACTTGTATGGAAAAAAGTGCACCAAATCTGTTGCAGAATGACAATGCTCCTGTGCGTAAAGTGAGATCTAAGGAGAAGTGGTTCGCCACAGCTGGTGTGGAAAAACTCAACTGAACACCTTAGGGATGAGTGAGAGCATGGACTGTTCTACCTGTCTGACATCAGTGCAAACTTTTTGCTTTGGTTTTAGTTGTGTGTATATACAAAGGGTTTGGACATTTTCCTGTTAGATCCATATTTGCTTGAATATTCCATTCTGAAACCATGGGCATTGCTATAGAGTTGTTCATTCTTTCATGCTATACCTGTGTCCTCTATTGTAGAGGAATTGCCATTAGACTTTGAAACGTAGCTATGTTTAGACCCTGTCCCCATCTTCTCCTCAATTAGATCTTGACAATTTCCACCCACTACCAGACTCTCCCTGTGATAGACTGTAGCCTGTGATAGGTTAGTGTCACTGTGAATGACGGGAGAAAATGTATGCCATCCATCCCGTCCTAAGAGCACGGCCAATTTTGCTCCCTTGGCTCCCAGCCACAGATTAAGTCCATTGTACCACTGGAAACCCCATGCATACTTTTAATCTGTTTATCCGGAGCATCCACATAACAACTCTATGAGTGCATTAATAAAACTGCGATTTGCTTTGCAGCTGGATCTACTGATAAAAGCTTGCTGATATAAAAAAATGATTAATGTCTTCTGACCAAACAGTTGCAGAATTCAATAGCACTGCACTTATTTTTATATTATTATGAGTTATTTTATTTTGAGAAAATCTATGCAGACAAACCTGGGCTGCAGTGTATGTTACATTCGCCAGAGCTAATATTTGCATAGGTGAAGATGGTTTGCCTAAATGAGACATCCATCGAAGTATGGGACAGCTAATGCCTTTTATATGAAATAAATTGGTAGTTTGTGAATTCCTTTGCAGTAAGCAGTGGCTCTCCCACAAAGCTTCACGTTGTGTAACACGTGACAGTGTGGCTTTTGCCCAGGCAGAAACAGATGTGTCGTGTATCACCTTAAACTCACACTCTCCTGCTCACGGGCTTCAGCTTCAACGAGGTTTCTCTATATAAGGTCACCTGCTTTAGTGAGCACTAAAACAAATTGCCTGGTATTTTGTTCTGCTTACAATTTAATGACGAGTTTCTTTTTTTGTGTGAATGCATTTTTAATGATTTTCAACACAAAAAAAACAATATAATCAACTACAAATATAAATGAACAAAGCACACAAACATTCTCCATGACTGTACAGGAATAATTGCACCAACTGTAGCATCTGTTAATTATTCATAATCAGACGTGTTTTCTTGCTAAATCTATAGCACTAGACCACCATTCCACAGTGGACAGTCTGGCTTGACTGGCTTAGCAGTCGTCTGTTCCAATATAAGATCATCTTTGGCGCCATGTCGAATATGAAGACTGTTTTCTTGACCACAGTTGTACCAAACATTTTTATTTTAAAAAAAGTAAAATAATACTAGAGATAAAGGGAGATCTAAGCCTAATAAAAAGGACAAAAATGATACTGCTGTATTCCAAAGGACTTCCGTTGGTGGGCACTGCCAGAAAACAAGCATAAACGTACCGATGACACCGAGGGAGCACTTAGGACTCAGTTTGTCTTTAGAAGGCAAAAATATTTCTCCAAGATAGACTCCAGACCAAATCCTGTGAATCTGTAGATGAGTCATGTCTCCAGAATTTTTCCAGTCCAAGTGTTTGTGGATAATTAGAGATATAGTTGTTATAAATACCTGAGACCAACCGACGGATAGGTAGGAGTGAATTTAAGGAGTGTAATAAGAAGATGTTTTTCCAAAGGTCGATCCCATGGTACCTCATATGCTCGTAATCCTGCTTGTAAAGGAGAACCTGGTATGGAACAGCTTTTATATTGTTAAAATGTTCAGGCACATCATCAAGTTTTTAAAGATTAAAATATTAGCCTCAGCCCATGGAGGAAAAATGAATGGTTCACCACCTGTCAGCAGAAAACTGTTGTGCCATATTGAGTTTTTTAAAGTTTTAATGTAATGTTCAACTTTTTTAATAACCTGCATCCACACTTCTAAAGAAAGACTAATAGCAGAACCCCAAAAAAATCTGTGATTACAGCAAAAGGTAACTCTTCAAGCCTTAAAGGTTTGTAAGTAGCTGTTACTTTTTGATGATTTTTGCCTGTCATCCAATTAAATGCAATATTAATGATAACTGAAACTCTAGGTCTAGGACTACTACACATGATCATGCCTGAATATAGCACTACAGCTTTTGGACAAGCTTAAATGTGTAACAAAGTAGAGTTTTAATACCACACACAGTCTGAAGGGCAGAGCAATCTGCAGACCAGCATTCACAATCATTTTGTTGTTGAGGACCATTTTAGTCTGTGCCATGAAATATTCATTAATTTGGAAATTGGGAGAGTTCCCAGTCATGACAATAAGCAGTTGTTCTATTCAGGCCACAACAAATGGATTGAGTATCGTTCTTTGAGAGGTCTTTAACTATCTCTGTGAATAAGTGCTGTGTCACACACCCATCCCCATACAAACTTCTTCTATACATAGTGGGTGCCACTAAGTTTGAAGATGTCATTAGTATATAGAAGCCTATCATTTCCCCTGACTGCCTAGATTGTTTAAACACATTTCCTCGACTGCTTTTTCAATTATATATGGCCACTTAATATGAGGTTAAATATATAAAGCCAAAATGATTGAATAAATATCACCAAAAATGATTTAATTTACCTACTATTCTCACTAAACTGTGTCTTTGTTCTGTTAATAAAGTGTAAAAGTCTGCAGATAGATTAAAAAAGATGTGGAGGAAATGGAGGACTAAAGTTTTTAACTTAGTCTGAAAACAAACACCGACTTGAATAACCTGGACTGCAGCATTATTCTATATCTAACTATTCATTGTAGCTACAAAAAGGGATTCTTGAAGGTAGATGCCTAAAGGAAACCCCCTCTGACAAGGAAACTCTGTTTTAAGATTCTATATAAAAGCTTTAATTAGTCCAAAAGGGAGAAACCTAAAAATGATTTGAGGTTCTAGATTTTATCTGTTATCTAAGAGTGTAGGGATAACAATAAAGTTATTTTCATATTTGCCTGTCAATGTGTTATACATCCTTTTTAATATATAAATCATACATAAAATACTGAGATAAAAAGAGAAATAAAGTTTTATTATTCTAAATAGAGTAGAAAGTGAAATTTGACAGTAATCTCAGACTCCATCACAGCACAGGTATGTATGTGAGACGTTACAGTATTATTGGGATTAGAGCTGGATCAGTTTTGTTTTTGCTCTGTCAGCAAGGTTCCTTACACCGCAACGACGCCTCCGAGTTTAAACTTTGATCCAGCAGCCTTGAAAGCTGATCTGGCTGTGTTCAGAATCTCTTCCATGGGTGTCACTATATGACATGTATTTGAGGTGTTGCATTCTTTTTCAGCTGTAAATTCAGAACAAACAGATTCAGATTCAGACATCACATCTCCGTTCCAGACATCACTCAAACCCTGAGAGCCCAAGAGACCTTTTTATCACATCTACTATTCATTCAAAAGAATAAAGCAGTGACAGAAACACAAACCGGGTTACAGTCCTGTACTTATTCTGTAATAATTCTGTTTATACCAAATGTTTCCACACCATGAGCACCATTTTGTTTCCCATTAGGAGAGAAATGTGTGCTGATCTTGACGCTACTGTATTCGCTTGTATGAAATCCCAAAATTTAAAAAGGCCCAGGATACTGTATATGGATGAACTTTACACCGGAGCTGGAAGGTCCGCCTCTTGTGACGTCTCCATGAAACCACCAAGGCTTTAGGAAGATTATTTAAAGGACTTTAGGGACACTCAGATTTCAGACACTGCAGGAATATAAACTACAGGATTTCATTTTTTCTTCTTTCTAAAGCTTCTGATAGTGGAAGCCCAAAGAAATACTTCTGTGACCTGGGTGCTGGCTTTACTTCTGACCTAAGGTTTGTCTATTCCTTCTATAATTATGGTGAATATTTTACGGCACAATATGTGTTTATTCCTTCTCTGTGTCTAGTGGGGGGATTAAGTGAAGTATGCACTTCTAAATGAGTTGGCAGTAATGCATGTGTCTGGGAATTCCTGTAAAATTCTTATTCCCAGTGTCACTTCATTATAAATATAATTTTGTGGACTATTTCTGTAAGACCTTAATAGTGAAAAAATAACTGGGTTGTTCAATGAGATTGCTTTGATACACTGCAGTACAGTATGAAGCACTTCTGTGGCTACTGATGTGTGTGTGTGTGTGTGTGTGTGTGTGTACTGATCTGCTGTTTGTCCTTGCAGATGTCTTCAGTAACTTCAGTAACTATGACAGTCCAGTTTGCATTTCTTCATCTCTTAGGTAGGCATATTATAGAGTATTCACTATAATTATAATTATACTTTATATGTTCCTAATTATATCTTGTCGCAGTTTTTATGAACATTAACATGAACATTAATGTAACTTTGTTTTCTTTTAATGTCTGTTTATTTATACATGCACATATTGCATTATTTGTGTGTATTATTCATTTGATTTTACACATTTAATTCATGTTTTTTTTCCTATCTTGTGTATGTATTTGTCACAGGCATTCTGTCTCTGATGCCCAGCAGCTTTGGATCTGATTTAGGTGGTCTGTCTTCACTATTTCTTTTTCTATACATTTTAATATGCACGTTTTGTTTGAAATGAATGATAGAATTGTTTATCAAAAAAAATCAAGAATGAAGTAGCTACTAGAACTAGATTTAAATATTACAAAGATGCTAAAATGATATATTTTAACTGTGTGGGTTCTGGTGTAATCTGTGTGGGTTCTAGTGTAATCTGTGTGGGTTCTGGTGTAATCTGTGTGGGATCTAGTGTAATCTGTGTGGGTTGTAATGTAATCTGTGTGGGATCTGTGTGGGATCTGGTGGGATCTGTGTGGGTTGTAGTGTAATCTGTGTGGGATCTGTTGTAATCTGTGTAGGTTCTGGTGTAATCTGTGTAGGTTCTGGTGTAATCTGTGTGGGTTGTAATGTAATCTGTGTGGGATCTGGTGTAATCTGTGTGGGTTCTGATGTAATCTGTGTGGGATCTGGTGTAATCTGTGTGGGCTCTAGTGAAATCTGTGTGGGATCTGGTGTAATCTGTGTGGGTTCTGGTGTAATCTGTGAGGGATCTGGTGTAATCTGTGTAGGTTCTGGTGCAATCTGTGTAGGTTCTGGTGTAATCTGTGTGGGATCTGGTGTAATCTGTGTGGGATCTGGTGTAATCTGTGTAGGTTGTTGTGTTTCTGTGCTTTAGTTGCGGTGCCTATAGGATGCGGGACGCGCGCGGCGGACCTCGTGGACTCCCGGGATTCGCGCGCGCTGCTGCTGTGTCCCGCAAACTGCACGCTGTGGAAACTGTCGGTGTTCGGCTCCGGGATTTACGCCTCGCTCTCCAGCGTCTGCGGCGCCGCACTGCACAGGTCCTGACATCCGAGTGTAAAAAATACACACAAATAAAAAGAAGCATTTATAGATATTAGGTTGGAAACTACTGAGCACTGAAACTCCACTGTGTGTAGAGGATTGCGGTATATTCACACACACACACACACACACACACACACACCTGCACTCTCTGACATGAGAGAGACTCTGCAACTCACCCATTCTGCTCAATGAAAATAAAAAGCAACGCACATTTTGTTCCCCAAATTTCCTACATGATTAAATCTATGAAACATTAAATATTCTTTACACATCTTACAAACCATCCACATATTTATCACCGATATTATATATGCACGTTGAAATGTTAACCATAAAAATAGCTTTTATTCCTTTAATATGCGTGGACAGGTGTGTTTAGTGCACATTCCTCAGTGGAGAACCTGAACATCCCTCAAGGTCGTGATGGGACCAGTGAACGCTGACTGGTTCTAAACTTTATACAGTTAGCTAACACATTTTTATACCCTGAATAGATAGATAGATAGATAGATAGATAGATAGATACTCACTTTATTGATCCCCTGGGGGAAATTCAAGGCATCAGTAGCTGTTCCACATACAAGAGTAAAATATCAAATATAAAAATAAGGTAAAGACATTAATTAATTAACAGCTTTTAACAAATGGACAGTTAAAATGTTACATTCCGACAATGTGCCCTGAATGTTGCAGTGGGGTTATTAGCACGTCAGGAGGAGCTGTGGAGATTCAGAAACTGGCCGGCAGGAGTCACTATCTCAGCTCTTACTCACATGGCATCCAGACCCAGTCTCTGTCCAGCTGGAGCGCGTCATTCACTGTGGCCAGTAGGTGGCGACATTTTCACTCTCTGCTCCCAATACTTTCCCTGCTTCAGGTCTTGTCTTGCTGGTCCTAAAATACCCCTTGTCCTGCACATGTTTATGACTTCCCTGCTCCCAACATACTTGTATCAAAATCCTTTCTAAGTTCACAAGTGTGTTAGAACAATGACAAAAAATGTACCTACGCCAGAACCAGGGTTAGGAACATGCACTCTGAAGAGTAAAAAAAATGCACACATCAAAAGCTCTCTGTATTGAATACATTTACGGCATTTGGCAGACACCCTGATCCAGAGTGACTTACATTTATCTTATTTATACAGCTGAGCAGTTGAGGGTTAAGGGCCTTGCTCAGGGGCCCAATAGGGACAGCTTAGTGGTGCTGCGGCTTATATTCAGCTACCCAACACCTTAACCACTGAGCCACTCCTGGTGTACTGTTCTGGGAGAATATTAAAGGTCTGTTCAAAAGCAATGCTGACAGTTTTTTTCATGTGCTCATGACATCCTACAGCACACTACAATAAATTTCACCTAGTGGCATACAGAATACACTTGTTGTCAGATGGGATCAACTATTAGTTCCAGAAAAAAAAGGATATTCTCAAATGCTCTCTGCTCCATTTTAAAACATAGCTCAATGCAACACCTTCGGATTATTGTCGGGTGTGTGTGTATGTATACGAGTTATTGGAAGTGATCAGTGTTGGTTGGTTTCTTCCTTCTCTCTCAGGAGCAATCAGCTTGCCTATGGAAGTGTCCAGTCAAACCATCACTGCTGACACCCCAGCTGGAGCAGGTATACATATAGAGTGCATATGCATATATTATATACATTAGTTTATACATAATATAAAGTTATATTACTAGTACTATATGATTTGTTCTAATTTGCACACACTGTTATGTTTTCCTTCTTGCAGCAAAGAAAAGTCCCAAAAAACCCCAGAAGAAACCTCAAGCACTGGAAAACAGAGGTGTATCATTATGTCCTGACAAATCAAATGGCAATTCTAAAGGGACAATTTGTCCTCTTTGGAGAGTGAATCATTCTAATGTAATGTTTGCCTTGTTCCAGAGTGTCTTGTGGAAATAGCTCTTATTCTGGACAGCAGCTATCATATAGGACATCGCCGCTTCAACCTACAGAAGAACTTCATTGGTAGACTAGCAGCAATGCTGAAGGTTGGGCCAGATGGACCTCATGTGGGAGTGGTGCAAGCCAGGTGGGTAGCACATATTTCATTTGGAATAAATATCATCAACGCAAACCAAAAGGAACATTTGTAAAATGTTCATTTTATTTTCTTAGCGAGACGCCTCGGATTGAATTCTACCTGGGCAACTACAGCATGCCCAAAGATGTGAGTTTTGCACTCAAAGAGGTAGCTTTTGGTGGAGGAAACACCAATACAGGTGCATAGTTGTACTTTAATCACATTATATAATGCATGGTCATTCAACCAGCCATTTTGAACCTTATGATTTCTTCGATGCTTCACATTTTGTTACTCTGTGCACAGGCAAGGCCATACTCCATGCAGTAAGGAACTTTTTCAATCCTGATTTCGGACTGCGAAGAGGATATCCACGGGTTATTGTGGCGTTTATTGATGGATGGCCCTCTGACAACCTGGAGGATGCAGCAGTGATGGCTAGAGAATCTGGAATTAACTTATTTTTAGTGAATGTGGCCAAAGCCCTCCCAGAGGAGATGGCAATGGTGAGGGATCAAGAATTCATGAAGAAGGTAGGTTTCTCAAAGATTTATAGTATGGGTTAAATGTGTCAAAATAAATTGGGGCCTCTTTCTTCTGTTGGAAGAAAATATAGTAAAAGATGCCTACTGAGTTCAAATATGTGCCTTACAGGCAGGCTGCAAAGACAATGGTTTCTTCACAATGACCATTCCAAGTTGGTTCAGCACAAATAAGTTTGTGAAGCCTCTGGCTCAGAAGCTCTGCTCTGTTGACCAGTTGCTCTGCAGCAAGACATGCTATAACTCAGTCAATCTAGGCTTCCTGATCGATGGCTCCAGCAGTGTGGGAGATGCAAACTTCAAACTCATTCTAAGCCTCCTAAGTGCCATTTCTCGCAACTTTGACATTTCTGATGTTGGCTCCCGCATTGGGGCAGTGCAGTTCACATATGATCAGAAACTGGAGTTTGGATTCAGTGATTATACAAAAAAGGATGAAGCCTTAAGAGCCCTCCAGAACATCCAGTACCTAAGCGGTGGTACGGCCACTGGAGATGCCATCACCTATGTTTTGGAGAACCTCTTCCTGCCCCGTACCATGGGTTCGGGCAAAAACTACCTTATCATTGTTACTGATGGCCAGTCCTATGATGATGTTAGAGGGCCAGCCATAGCTGCTCAAAGGCAAGGTGAGTAAATTAGCCAAAATCAGGTTGCCTGAACCTTGACAAAGGTTTTTCAATGCAAACATCATGACCACTGATGATGGAATGTCCTAACCTCTAAACCTTGTCCTGTTACAGGCATCACAGTGTTCACTGTGGGTGTAGCTTGGGCTCCAATGGAGGATCTGAGAGCCATGGCATCAGAACCCAAAGACACACACACCTTCTTTACCCGCGAATTCACTGGCCTCGAGCAGTTTGAGCAGCCCATTGTACGAGCAATCTGCAGGGACTTCACAGAGTTCAATTAGAAAGTTATGGATTTGGGTGGGTACAAAGCAGAAAAAAAGAAAGCAATAAACTAGTTGAAAAACAAACCCCAATATTTTGGTTTAGCTTGTCTGGTATATTGTCTCTGTGCAGAGATAGCCCCTTTATTATATTGTCGTAAGAGGAGATTGCATGGTTTTTTGTTTTTTTTTCTTTAGTAGTGCAATTGAACCAAAGGATTCCGACTTTTTCCGAGACTGTGTAACTCTATATAAACCTCATACTAACTATGGTAGATATTATCAGAGACGCATCCTGGCATTTTAGAAGAAAGGAAGGATGAAAGCATGAAAAAAGGGTCTGACGCTGGCTGTCCAAGAGAAATTTAACATCCATGCTGACAAAGACAAGGCTGCCCTCTTGTGCATGTCATTGGTACTACAGAAAGGCCGAGAGACGTTCCACAGTTAAAAGCCAAACCATAGCATCGTCTGGTTTATATCACACCATGCACTTACACGAGCACTGTTATGCACAGCTTTTCGCTTAGTTACACCTTCTCAAAAATATTATGATCACATTTTATATTCATGTTTTTCATTCTACACGTTTACAAATGAGATTTTAAGAATTGCATTTCAATCATACGTACTAACATGGATCAGTTACTTGTTTCTTAAATTATGCTTAATGCTCAATTATGTTCTTACAATCGTCTTTCTTATATACACATAAATATGCATGCTGAAGTGCCTTGCAAACTGAGAAGCAACAGCAGAGTGATTGTGCATTTCTGTTTAATTTATTACTTTCTTCTCAATAAAGGTCAAGGTATTTTTACAATATAGCTAATTGCTCATTGGTTTAAAATTGTGGAGTCACTAAAATTATTCAGTGATTGATTTCTACACCTACATATATTCTGGAAGAGTATGAAAGATCTTGGTTTCAATCTAAAACAATTTTAAGACACATTTACTATACTGCTGGTTATTAATCACTGTAGAAGAGGCATAAATTGAAAGTGAAAAATGGAACAGGTTCAGTATACAGTTACACCATTTAATATTTATTATAGACATTTTATATACATGACTTTTCAACAGGTGAATGTTGCTATGTGGTACAGCTTTTAAAATCTGCTAATTCATAGTCTGTAAATCAAAAAACCTTACAAAACTCATCAAAACTTCAAACTGATCAGAACCGTTTTGGGAAGCCTAGAAAAAATACTTTATTGTATTAATCATGCATTAGACAAACAAAAGGTCTTTAGTTACACCATAAATTGTAGGTTTAAAAATAAAATGGCTTATAACATAAATGACAGGGACAGACTAACAACTAAGCTGTGTTTCACACAACACTAGTTATCCAGATCCCATAAACTTAAAAAAAAAAAAAAAAAAAGTAATAAAGATTTAAACTTCTTCAAGCCCAGGATGAAACTACATTTTAAAAAGAGCAAAACATTTCCTTTTGGTTTGCTCTTCTATTTTCTTCTTAAGAGCCAAATCTTACAATTATTGTCATTTTTCTTTTACAAAAGAGGCTAAGATTAACCCAAAAACAGTGAAATAAATAAGAAGCCTAAAGCATTCAGTTGTCTAACCGGTGATAAATAAACTCAGTTACATTAAGATGTACAAAACCATCACATAGTGATAGGATGCTGCTGTTTATGTGTAGATATCTAAAGAGCTCTGAGGAAGTGTGCTTCTACTGTTGCTCCATGATGCAGTAAAATAAAGTTAATAATACTGGGAAGGGCAAGATGTGTTGAAGCCTTCCAGTGATGTAAGGTGTATTGAAATGGAGGGCTTGAATCAGAAAGCACTCCCGTTTTTATTTTAAAAATGTCATCTGCTACCAGAGTCTTCAATTATATAAAAAAGGATTATAAAAACTATACTCATTTTTTACACAAAATTGTTGAAGCTAATGCAAAGGTGAAGCAACTGAGTCGACTCGTGTTTCTCTTTCCTAATTTATAATGCTACATTAAGGTCAAGATGGCAACTCGTCCACCTGATGCAGAAAGAGGGATTAATTCCTCTGGTGCAGCAACGTCGCCCACTGTGGTTCGGGTCACTGATGACCTTCTGATGAACATTATAACCAATCCATGGTCACTGAAACTTACCTAAAATACAACGTAATTACCTCATTTTATACCCAATCAATCCAAAAAAAAAAGACAAACACTGATGCAACTCCAGCTCTGACTTACAATTAGGTACAGTTAACCTTTTTTTGTTCAATTTCTAATTTGAAGGGAGGAAAAACATTAAAACTAAGTGGGCACTTCACCCAGGCTTCACTAACCCAACAGTCCACAGTTCAGCCCTGGCGTTTCACACAGGTGCTATCAGAGGCTGATTCAACGTTAGCAGCTATTGCTACTCGTCACTTTGGCAGTGAAGCAGTCTGATCTTTCTATCGCTGTCTGATTGTGAAGGCAAGATTGCTCTAAAGTGGGATTTATACAAATACTTTAGCCAGGGCATCTGCCCCAGCACTCCCAATGAATGCCTTAGAAGGGTGGAAGGCAACGTCGTATATGGACTCATCTGACTTCTTCCGATGAGAGGTGACTTCCTGTACGCATGTTTTGCTGTCCAGGTTCCACAGCCGAATTGAACAGTCATGACCTGTGCAGGAGGATAAACAGTTATTCTCCGTATTGTCAGGCAAATGGAGGATATTCAGGCCTCCCGCTGTTATCCAGTGTACAGAAAACATGCTTGAACTGCAACTTAACTATGGATGACTGACATCATAGCCTCATGTACATTACTTAATATTACCCTAAACCATTAGTCTAAGTACAGAGCACTCAACTAAGACGTGTAAAATGCCAGATACATACAAATCCTTGATTATAAAAGTCTGGACAATCAGACTTGCTTTGACAATCAGCTTCTTTAAAATGCTTAACAATTAATAATTAACACAGTGTGAAGTAAAATTTTGATGTGCACTGGTGCTTCATGTTACATTTGACCAACTTGGGCACATTGGTTCTGAGTTCCTGTTTCAGTAGGTGCAAAATGGTTAATCCAGATTAGGCACCCAACTGGGTATAGTTTGGTACAGGTTTCAATGGTGGGTCATCTCTCATGTAACTTGTTTTGAGAGGGAAAAAAAATTGACAAACTTTTAAAAGAGGCCTTCTCTTTCTGATCTCTTGCCTTGCATCTAGTCTCTTGTCTGATAACCTGCTTGCAGCTAAACAGCTGACATAGGATTAGATGAGCCAAACAGACAACTGCTACAGATGCTGGGCTGTACTGGGTGCAGCTTGGTGTCTACCAGTTGACCCCAGTCTAACGTTTGACTCAAGAATATATCAAACTAACCAGGAAACAGACTTCAGCAGCACTTACTTCCTGACATCAGGTAGATGCCATTAGGATCCACTGCCAGACTGGTGACAGCATCCAAGTGAGCAACCATTGCATGGATAACTTTACCTAAACAGCAAATGCAAAGTAAAGTAACAAGTCACAAATACTTCTTTTATATTATTAATATGGAGAAATACACAAAAATTCTAATTTATGTCTACATTAAAATGCTTTTCCAAACACTATAAGCAGTTGCTGTTATTGTTATGATAAATTCCAAACATACTTAAAAGGGCATCACTTTGTATTTGTAACAAGATGACCCTAGATCAGAACAGATCCATGAGATCTCAGCAGAACAATTCTAATGCTATAAACAACACCCACCTGATTTATTGTCATAGAATTTGATGTGTCTGTCCTCATGAGCCGAGATGGTCACTGGCAGTGTGGGGTGACTCACAACTTTATTAATATGGTTCCCAAAAGGTAGTGCTGAGGAAAAACAACACAAAACATGTTTTGTGATTAAGATAAATAATGAATACCTCACAGTGAAGCCTTTCAGCTTTCATTTAATTACACTGAAATTCAGTGAATAGTGTAAGATTAAGAACTGTTTAAGAAACCAAAAGTAATTGGACAATGGTTTGGACAAGCTGTCCCTTGGCCAGGTGTTATTCCCTCATTATTTCACTTAGAAGCAGGCAGGGAAAGAAAGGTTTAGAATTTATTTCAAGTGTGGCATTTGCATATGGAATCTCTTGCTGATAACACTCAATACAAGACATTCAGCAAAGTAAGTCATTACTAGGCAGAAAAATAAAAAACCCATAAGAGACAGAAAAAGCATTAGGTGTGGCCAAATAAACTCTGTGGTACATTCTTAAAAAGAAAGAAAGCACTTATTAGTTCAGAAACACCAAAAGACCTGGAAAACTACAGAAAAAATGTTTGACATGAAAAAGATGACAGAATTCTTTCCCCAGCAAAAAAAACCTCTAAACGTTTAGCTCAATGAAAAACACCTTCCAGGAGCTAGTCATATTTGTGTCAAAGTCAACAATCAAGACTTCAACCACTGCAAATAGTCAGTTTACCACACGACGTACACCACTGGTAAACCTAAAAAACTGAAACCTGAAAACCTGAAAAACTAGACTTTTCGTATACAAAAAAATGTGAAGTTTTACACTTCAGCAATAAAAAAAGAACTGCCTTTGTTTAAATTTTCTTTAAAATATTGTGAGAAAATCGAATCGTGAACTCACTATCATGACTCTAATCAAATCGTGAGCAGACTGTATTGTTACACCCCTAACATATATATATGGTGTAGGGCCTCCTTTTGCAGTCAATACAGCGTCAATTCATCTTTGGAATGACAAATACCTGCACAGGTGTATGGTGTAGGTCCTGCACATTGGTCAGAGGGATTTTAAGCCATTCTTCTTTAGGTCACTACGTGATGCTGGTGGTGGAAAACTTTTCCTGGTATGCTGACATTACCCTGGATACCGTGGCTCTTGATA
>JAOTRJ010000002.1:5209710-5222197 GCA_028564905.1 Leptodoras praelongus | reverse complement strand
ATACTCTTAGGTCATCTGAACTAACTCGATCTTATCTGTGATGTCAAACATTCAAAAAGGCAACATTCATATGCACCAGGTTCATGTACTGAAAGACCTACATTGAAGACCTCTTACCTCTGAAGGCCTCCATTTGCTTCTGTATCCCAGTGTGCATACAGAAGTCAAACATTAACTCCACATACTCCTCTGCATTGTCCAAGGTCACCATCTAGTACACACACACACAACATTTCTAGTTCAGATAGGCTACATAAACTTCTACAGCGTTCCTGACCTGCTTTGGCAAGATCCTTCATGAGGTCCCCTTTGCATGCACCATGTTAAAGAGTAAGCATACTACTGTTGCATATTGATTAGCCCTATTTCATGTGTCAATATACTGTGCATTTGATTTGCCTACTGAACAAACAACTTCTTTGTAAACTGAGGCCCAGTCCACTGAACACCTTTATTTAGAAAATCATTTAAATCAAACTAATTCATACAAATCTACCAAAACAAATCAGATAAATCCTTATCTCTGAACAGAATGACCTACCTCATCCTCTCCATTGGGTTTAAGGTCCACTGCTGAGAAGCCGTGCACTTTGGATGAGGGACAGAACTGGAAATTTAATCTACAAAAACAAGGCCATAGCGTTAGGGTAAGTTTTACACAAAATAAACATGATCTAGTGCTAAAAGAAGAGTTCTTAATCATTTTTGACGGTCATAGCTCACCCTAGATCTTCCATGCTTAGTGGTGGGCCTGAGCCCACTGGGTTCTTCAGCATGAGGCCCTGTAGTCGTGTGTTCTTCTCATCCTCAGAGAGGCTCTTATTGCCCAGTATCTGCCTCCTCTTTACAGCCAGCTCCTTCATCTCCTTGAGGAAGCGTGCCCTGTGAGGGTTTACCAGCTCAAAGTCCTCCCATGTTAGGATGCCATGATACCAGGCAGGTGGTTTCGGCTTTGGTGGGTCCAAGATGAACTCAGATTTAGAGTCCTCATCAAAGCTGCCCATCAAATAGGGTTCTTCCTCAGTTGAGGCCTCTGAATGAATGTCAGAGAAGCGGCGGTCTGAATCTGAGCGTGTCTCATACAAAAGTCTGCTCATATTGCTCTTGATGTCGCCCATGCAGAGCAGCTTGAAGAAAGGTTGCGAGAGAGGCAGGTCCACTAGCCGGTTGTCCTGTACGCACTTGGCCAGGAAGATGCCTAAGAATAGGAAGAGCTTGGTGATGCGCTCCAGTTCATCACTATCCTGAGGAAAGGGTGCAGGGAAAAGGCCACAAGAGCGCTGTACATAATAGCCTGGTGGTTTCAGGCCTCCACCAAGATCCACCTGACCAGCACAAAAAAGACTGTCTTAATAATAAGCAGTAACGATTCTGGGTTAAATTCAGCACTAAACATCCAAATACAAATATCCAAATTAAGAGGAGCAAACTGACCTGGCGTGACTCATCATCTGGAAAGTCATCATCACAGAGCCAGATCCCCAGTGAGGTCCGCTGGAACTCCGCTGCCACAAGGGCATAGAACTCTAGTGTGGGACCCAGACCAGTGCCTTCTTCTCCCTGGAACTCCACCTGCAAGAAACGGCATTAATACGTTCAAGCTACTTGTATATACTGCCCTTTTATTAAAACCAAGCACTTAACATGTTTCTTACTTTTGAAGAGGTAACACCGTATTTGCACACAGCTGACAAATGAAAGGAAAAGGTCATGTAAAGTGTTTTTAGTACTATGATGGACCGCTGTACCTGGCAGTAGGATTATTACTCAAGGCAGAAGGCTACAGCAACATTGGAGTAGCTCACAAATAGTAAAGTGAATATTCTATAATGGTTCGGTCAAAGCCCCCCTCAAAATCCTACCGAGAATCTGTGGCACTTCAACCTAGATGTTGTATATAGATTCTACGAAGAAGAATGGGAGCAGAAACATTGCAGAACAACGTGCAGAGCAAAGCAAAGACCATGTATTAATGTAGGTATGGGATGAATACTCATGCAAGCAGTGAACCCCTACAGGTAGGTTTATTTATTTATTTATGTTAAAGTTTAGTAGAAATATAACTTATTACCTTTTCAAAATATAAAATCAGTAATATTTCTCTCGATGATGCTGATATGATTAACAGTAAATTTATTACACCTATTTTTTTGGATTGATCCTTTCAACTAAGAGGACTTGTGAACCCAAACCATGACAGCAGAATGCCCGCTCCAGTTTTTCTTTCATCCCATTGTCAGTCTTTAATGAGACAACTAGTTGCATCTGTGGTCATTTCATGAGTTGTTTGTTAGTGCAATGCGTCTCTCTACCTCAAGCACAGACTTCCTGTCAGCATGGATGTGCATGACACTCTCTGCCCACTCCATCATGCTCTCTCCGCGTGGTACTTTGACACGCTCGTGTTTGAGGCGGCCAACACGGAACTCGCCTGGTTCATCCCGCCTCACTGTAGTGGATGGTCGCGTGCGCTCCATGGTTGCCTCCCTCCGGTTTTGGAGCCACACTATTGCCCTTTGTAACACACACACACCCATTTATACACCTTGTACCATGTTGGATCATTGTCAATGTTTTGTTTTGTCCAATTTCAGCTGAGTGTATTCCAACCAATAAGGATAGTATTTAGTTGCAAAATTTTACTTCGGTGTTCTAACATCTCTAAACCTACAGACCTGGAGGCTCCAAATGCAGTGCAGGTGAAGAAGAGCTGCCGTGTCTCAAAAGGGATAAGGAAAGGACACTTGCTGGTTAACTGTTCACACCAATCTGGAAGCGCTCCACTGGCCAAGGCCAGAGGCTCCTGGAGAAAGAAGAAATGGCACATTGAATAATATGCATAGCTTTTATTGATATAATTACAAAAGATAATTTAGCGAACGTTTAGCAAAATTTATTCTGTAAAAAGTTTTCACAAGTCATCTGTTAAACAGTTTCCAAATCCAAGACAAATTATGAAGTGCTAGTGTAAAGAGCAGACCAATGATATCTGTGTAATATTAATGATTTTTCCTTTTTAAAGAGTGAAAGTCTACTACACTGTTTAATTCACAATTATTAAAAATACTCCATTACCTCGATCTGTTGCAGAATTTTGGTTGTAATTTTTTTGCTGGTGAACTCCTCAGGTGATGCATTGAACTGCAGGTCATCCAAATCTACGCAAAAGATTTTCAAACAAAGATTACGTTCCCAACTTTATAAATCTTGCCTTATCCTTATAAGCAGAATGCATACACATTTTTCCTTCATGTATGAGCTGGTTTCAAAAGCCGCCTCAATTTAAAATAGAATGCTCCACAAATTCTAGACAGACAAATGTGCTTACATCAGCATGATTTTTGTTACTGATTACATTCTCTACTGAAATCCCCATTTAAAAGGAATAAAAATCGCTTCAGTACTTCAAAGGAACACACTAAAAGGTCTGTGTACAATGCTCTGTGGTGTTGGAGATGGGACTTACCCTCCTGCAGTGTACGGCCAACTGCTGGCTCACCTCCAATAATGAAGAGGATGCGCAGCAGCTGCAGCACATCCTCAACACCACAGGCACTCTGGGCTGAGCCAGCTTTGGCCTGTGGCTGCTCACGTGCACCAGTCAAGATGTCGCAACTCTGCGAGGCTGCCAGAGAACCTGATCCGAGTCCTGAAGACCTGCAGCCCCGTTCACAGAAATCCTGAAAAATTCAATCAATCAGAGTTATGGCACAGATATCAGCAGTCCATCTCCCACACTTATTATTGTCTAACAGCTGACAATAAACAGTAATACCAGGTAACTCTACAATGTTCAAACTAGGAACAATATACTTTAATAAAAAAAATAATGCAGCTCAGAATGTTTTACAATACTTTTAAACAGATTAAAATGTTATGAGGACAGATACATCTATAACAGCTAACCAAGTAACAGTAAACTACAGAGAGAAAAATATTAAAATACAGTGAAGGGAAAAAATATATATATGTATGTGAGCTCTATATAGACACTCACCGGCCACCTCATTAGGTACACCTGTTCAACTGCTTGTTAACACAAATATCTGATCAGCCAATCACATGGCAGCATTCAATGCATTTAGGCATGGTCAAGAAGACCTGCTGAAGTTCAAACCGTGCATCAGAATGGAGAAGAAAGGTGATTTAAGTAACTTTTTATGTGGCATGGTTGTTGGTTCTAGATGGGCTGGTCTAAGTATTTCAGAAATTGCTGATCTACTAGGATGTTCATGCACAACAATCTCTAGGGTTTACAGAGAATGGTTCAAAAAAGAGAAAATATCCAGTGATTGGCAGTTCTCCAAGCAAAAATGGCTTGTTGATGGCAGAGGTCAGAGGAGAATAGCCAGACTGCTTGCAGATGACAGAAGGGCAACAGTAACTCAAATAACCACTCGTTACAACTGACTTGTGCAGAAAAGTATCTCTGAACACACAACACGTTGAACCTTGAAGCAGATGGGCTTCTATTAATGGTGCAGGCTGGTGGTGGTGTAATAGTGTGGTGGATATTTTCTTGCCACACTGTGAGCCCCTTAATACCAACTAAGCATCATTTAAACACCACAGCCTACCCAAGTATTGTTGCTGACCATATTATGACCACAGTGTAACGCACCATGTCACAAAGCTCAAATCATCTTGAACTGGTTTACTGAACTGACAAGGAGTTCACTGTACTCAAATGGGTTCCACAGTCACCAGATCTCAATCTAATAGAGCACCTTTGGGAGATGGTTGAATGGGAGAGTCACATCATGGATGTCCAGTTGACAAACCTGCAGCTAACTACGTTTCCAGCACTTTGTTGAATCTACACCAAGAAGAATTTAGGCTGTTCTGAAGATAAAAGGGGGTTCAACCCGGTACTAGCAAGGTGTACCTAATGAAGTGGCCAGTAATTGTGTGTGTTCTTTTTCTGGGGGAGAATGCATGTACAACATACATCTTTAATAGGGAAAAAGTATTCGGTTTTAAGTTTAAATTTATTGGGGTTTTCTGAAATCGACAGGGTCAAAAATATAGATACGGGATCAAATATACATACCGCACACCTAAAATATCCCATGGCAAGTTATACCTTGACCAGTTGCTTTCGGTAGCCATGAACAAGCTTCTGGTAGAATTTTGGTTGGATATTTGACCACTTTTCTTGGCAGAACTGGTAGAGTTCAGTTAAGTTTTCCTGGCATGGATATTTAAGAGTCCACATACTATTGATAGGGTTGAGGTCAGGACTTTGCGAAGGTCATTCCAAATGTTAGCCTGCTTTATCCATTCCATAAACAGCTCTGATGTGTCTTGGGGGGAGGGCGGGGGGCTGGGGGGGTCCACTGTCCTGTTGGAACACCCCATTGTGTCCAAGTTTCAATTGTCTTCAGGTTATGCTGAGGAATTCTGAGGTAGTATTCCTTCATCATTATTCCATACACTTTGTGCAAGGCATCAGTTCCACTGGCAGCAAAATCATGATGCTACCACCACCATGCTTAACACCTGGTACAGTGTACTTAGGGTTCAATGTCTCACCTTTACTCCTCCAAAAACACTCACCTAACCATAAGACTTTCCACCAGAAAGCCATGGGGTCAGCTGCAAACTGTAGTCCAGCAGCTTCTAGTTCATGGTAGGTCTGTGCCTTGGTGGTTCTTGGGTTGTTCCTGACCATCTGAACCAATTTCCTCTGAGCTTGGGTGACACTTTGGGTCTTCTTCTCCCAATAACTTGTACTTACACATAGTTGTTTGAACTGATGATCTTGGAATCTGCAGTTGTTTATAAATGGCTCCAAGAGACCATTCCTGACATCTGCACCAAGCTCCCATTGTACTGTTTGGTCAATCTAATGAATGCCATCAAGGAAGCTCTTTTTATGTGGGCACAGAAAAGCCCTGTAGTCAATCACTAACAAAAAGTTACAGTTTTGACCCTATATGTATAATTTTGACCTTGCGTTGATTTCAGAAAACCCCCCCAAAAAATTTAAACACACACACATACATACATACACACATACACAAAGTCATTCTATACCTTGTATGCAGCTATGAGCTGCGAACAATTTCTGTTTTTCCTAATACTTTTATTAGTGCCGGTTAATTTCCAGTGGCGCAGGAAAGTTGAGTCTGCATTCTTCTGCATGTAGGTTATCAAGTCATTCTTTGGTAATTCATCTGTGCCAAGGTACTGTTCCACATGCTCTACAGACCAGCAACCCTACAACAGGAAGAACCAAATGTTGGTCTTTCCTGATTGTAAGTTTCACTCAATACACATGCATTAAAACAGGCCTAACCACTAAAAGGACCATGCAATTACCAAGATTATTCACTAGGGTCATTATGTCTCCCCATCAACAGCCTCTTAGCTACAAGGTTAGTGATGACAGACAGTCTACTGACAGCCACAGGAAAAAAAGTCACAGGCAGTTTTTAATGAGCTGGAGAGAATGAGCGAAAGAGATAAATAAGTGTTGCTGCAAGAGAAGAGGAGGAGGGCAGCAGGTAAAAACACATTACCATCTTCCCACTTTCTTTCTCTTTGTCGGAGTCCTTCAACTCTCTGTACATTATCCTATAAAATAAGCATACAGCTAATGTAAATGATAACACAGGATGAAAGCAGTAACATGGTACACAAGCAGTATTTTAAGGCAACACAGAAGGGTAAGTAACTCACGTGTACGTCGGCTCCCAAATGCGTCGAAGCTTGTCGGATTTAATGCTGCCATTACAGGAGAGCTGCAGTAGCTTTTGGACATAGTAGAAAATGGTGGATTTGTAGTTGGTGAGAGGTAGTTCAACTTCCCGTGTGGTTCCCAGGCCTGCCACCTTCAAAATGAGAGCCAGATGGGGGGAGGGAGCACATTCCACCTCCTCCAGCACCTCTGAACGAGGTGTACCTGCATGAGTCACAAAACAGATAATTAACTTGGAACAGTTTTTGTTTTTTTGTAATCAGCAGCAATGTTCATTCTGATCTCATTTTCATGTTACATTTTTCAGTCATGTATTCCACAGAACATAAGATTTTCAGTTAGAAAATTAGAACTTGTAAGTGTATTTGGGCAATGGTGGAAATCACACCAAGTTGCATTTGAAAAAATACCTGCAAACCAAAGATCAAGGCTGTAAATGTTACTACAAAAGAGGGGTACCTGGTGTAGGGATGTCCAGATCAGTGGTTTGCTGGACGTTGGTCCGGCCTGGTCTGGGGTCAAACGCCGGGACTAAAGCAGAAAACTGCCGTTTCAGCACAAAGTCATCATCCCACGTTCTACGCCGACCCCCTTTGGTTTCATATTCCTCCTCCTCCTGCCAGGCCAGCATTAAACATCACACAATTTATACACTGCATTTATGCTTCAAGGAATTACATAAACATGCGAGTCACATATATGCCTTTTCATCTCACCACAAGCATGCTTTTCACAGGAACCATGCTGATAGGAAATAACATTCATTTGCATGGAACAAATCAATCCAGACATTTCCCAACAGGATAAAAAGAAAAAGGAGCAACAAATGATATAAAATTATATTAAAAAGGAAATGTATTTCCATTACCACAAAAGGAAACCAAAATCTAACTCAACAACTAAGTGGCACTGTACTGTTATCAAAACTACAACAAGTTTTACCCTATGTATATGAACGTGGTAACCAAGGTTGACCCTGGACCGTACCAGAACTTCCTCATACTCCTGGTCTTCCTGATTATCATCCTCGTTCTCGTCATCGTCGTCGTCTGGTTCAGGCAAATCTTCCTCATCGTCCAGCTCTGCAAGCAACGTGTTTGCCCGGCAGCTATCCAAGAAGTCTGTGGAAAAATTATAAGAAAAGAAAGAAAACAGGGAATGGGAAAATGGGAAAAATCTAATTCCAAAGAGAAGTTGTTGTTAAGCATAACCAGGTAAAGAGATTAGTGAGAGGTAAATATCAAAATAAAGACAGAGAGCATCAAGATGATGTGCAACACAGATTAGGGGTAATGAGAGAAAGAGGCAGAAGAGGGATGTTTTGATAGGTGAATAAATCTAGCGTGGCCTACCATAGAGCGAAAACTCAGCCTCCTGACCTGTATCGCTCTCACTAGATGTAGAGGTCAGGCTGGTCGTCAGCGTGTTACTGAGCAACTGGCCGACAGACAAACCTGTAGTGGCTGTGGCTACATTATTGCTGCTGGTTACTATGGAGGTGGACATTGTAACGGTGGAGGTGGTACCAGTGGTGGTAAGGTTAGGAAAGCTCTGTGCACCCATGAGAGGAGAGGCTACAAAACACAAAAGTAATTATGCTATTAGTTAAAAAAAAAAAAGTAGACGAGACAAGTATGCTTAAACTATAGCATTTAAAAAAATTGAGATGTATTACTGTATACACGAGATAGTTTTGCTCTTAAGAACTCAACTTATCAAAAATATGCAAAGACTGATGTTCAGTTATATAATAATGTGTTCATATGAAATGTTGATACTAAGGTCCTACTTGAACTTCACATGAAATGTCTATCCCATTTTTTTAATTAAACAAAGGTTTTGTTTAAAAAAAACAAAAAAAACAGAAGTCTGTGCACATTGCACATCACCGCAGGTTTCCAGAAAAATGCATCTGCATCATGACCCAAAGCAGGGCTTTGTGCAGAAGTCTAGATGATGCATATAGAAGTATAATAATTCTTAATAAAATATTAATTCTTAATAAAATAAAAAATAAAAAAGCAAGAATAAACACCACATTTCCCCATCCATCTACACTTGCTAAAGAAACTAGCTTTGTCTGAAATATATTTTATATATATCAAATATATATAAAAAATATTTATGCCCTATACAAGGTCATTACTGAGTATCAACACTAACTGATTTGTCTACTGTTTGAACCTCTCATGTCCCCTTCACACCTACCAAAGGTCTGTTTTGTCTAACAATCTAAAGTGTATTCAAGATTAGTAAATACTTTTGTATGTAAGGTGCCCGGTTTTGACTTGAGATGCAAACCATAGCAACAATCTTAACTACAGTGGTAAGTTTTGAGACAAGAGCTGAGAGGGTGTCTAAAATGACTGCGCATGAAATCGCAAAACATTTTACAGTTTGACTCGGAAACCTGATGGACAGTGAGGGATGTATCGGCTCTATGACACATTATCTAGCAAATGTCACTTTTAAATCTTCTGGATAAACACAAGACATGCGGGCAAGTGTGTGAACAGGGCCACTCGCATTGCCACTGCTTCTGCACAAGCATGCGCCGAGTACAAACCACAGCCCTCTGCTCTGCATCGGGTTCAATTACACCACCCCGGTTTTCACATGACAACAAAACATAACCCACTAGACTGGTAAGTCAGGGCTTAAGGAATATTTCTTTGGTTCTTTCTTTTGGTTTTGGTACCAGTCAAAAGTTTGGATACACCTCAAATTCAGTGGTTGTTCATTATTTTAAAATTTTTCTGCATTGTAGATTAATACTAAAGTCATCCGAACTATGAAGAAACACGTATGGAATTATTTAGTAAACCAAAAAAGTGTTAAACAAACCAGAATCTGTTTTATATTTTAGGTTCTTCAAAGTAGGCACCTCTTGCTTACCTCTTAGCATTTTCTCAGTCAGCTTTATGAGGTAGTATTAACACAACAGTTGTGTCTTGCCAAGAGTTCATTTCTTGAATTTCTTGCTCTCTTAATGTGTTTGAGACATCAGTTGTGTTGTGAAGAGGTAGAGTTGGTATCCAGTGAATAGCCCTATTTGAGTATTGTTCTAATCCATATTATGGCAAGAACGACTAAAGAAAAACGATGGGATCGATTTGGGATGAGTTGGACCGCAGAGTGAAGGCAAAGCAGCCAACAAGTGCTCAGCACCTCTGGGAAGTTTACTACATGATTAATTATGTGTTCTTTCATAGTCTGGATGAATTCAATATTAATTTACAATGTAGGAGAAAAAATAAAAAAAGAAAAACTTTGAATGAGAAGCTGTGTCCAAACTTTTGACTAATACTGTATGTATGTTACAGAATGACCCAAAATAATGTTAAATGTCCAGCAGTCTTATAACATAAATCTGGAATAAAAAAAAAATTAGTGTGGCTAAGGGTTGAGGTAGCAGATCATTTATATGATCTATTTTGGATTAGTTCGACAAAAAGGATGGGAAGCCCTACAAAGGCATTATATTAAAAATAATACAATATGAGCATAGCGCTATTCAATTACACACTGCCAAACTAGTTTTAGATACCTAGTGATGTTAGAAAAACGATGTTAGTCAAGCATTTTTAGCCAAGGATTTTGTGCTACGGCATCAAGCGGTTTCTTACCTTAACTTTTTAGTTGTTTGCCAAGTTTACTGCTATAATTGCCAGTTATCTTTCTATACAGTTATCTAGAGTGTCAAGGCCACATACTAGTTGCACTTTTCCAGAAGTAAACAAGCATGCAAATAAATCATTTTTATACTACAATTATTTGTACTAATTACAATGAATTTATATCACTTAGCAACAAGTGTCCCTATCAAACCATCCATTACACATCCCTGTTATGCAGAAATTGCCCAGCCAACAATCAAGCATAATCTAGTTTCTAACATTAGTGGGGAATGGCAAAACATGTCTAAAATGTCAAGGAGCTCAAACCAATAATACTAGCAGCCTGGCAAGCCACGGCTACTCACCGGACGCAGCTGCAACGTTGCGGCCAATTGTGTTGGTATTGTTGTCACTGCTGCTGCGGCTCAGGTTCATGTTGTTGGTGGCGTTGGTGCGTGCCATGTTGGGAGCTCGGCGCACAAATGACTCCATGAGACTGGCCTCACGTGACGACAGGTTAGGCACACTGGCACTCGAACTCATAGGAGCACCAGCTGCAAGCAGTGAGCTGACTGAAAGGCGAGCACCAGTGCCTGGGCCCAAGGGCCTCTGGGACACTGCAGCCTTGCCAGATGAATCAGAGACGGAGCTGACATCGGGTGAACTGACGCTAACTGGCCCCACAGAGATGGCTGTTGATTCACTCTTGGGCTCAGCACTTTCGCCGGATGCAGAACCACCCTCGGCTGTGGAGAGAACCACAAGTGGCTCCTGTCCCTCTGTCCCAGTGGGTCCACCCCCCTCAAGTGCGCCCTGCTCAGACAGGCCCTCAAGCCTGCGAGCAGAACCAAGGCTGACATCACCACATGCTGAGCTGCTGCTGCCCTTGCGACCAGAAGATGCAGATGATGGGCCACCCCTGTCCGGACAGTTGTTTTTGGCTAGGCTGGTCCAGGGAGTTGGTGGGCCTGCAATAGCGCACGAAACAGTTTTGGGTGACGGCGCAGACTCGGGGTCGTACCCCGGCGCTAACTTCAGGTCAAACTTCCCTTCCGCACCCATGCGGTAGGAGTTCGAGCCACCAGCATCCCAGGTGACATCAATCCAGCCTGGAAGAGGATGGGAAGGAGGGGGGTACATGAACAAGTGAGACCCAGTCAAGGGAACTGAGAAAGACAGCAGTGAGCCAAAGATGGCAGCACTGCCCGACACTACAACAGAGATTGAGTATTAATCAATTTCAACCTCTTCCCCTTTACAATTCAACCAATTTAGATATTTTGGATGGGGAATGTTCAATGCTACATTGTGAAGTCTTGTCAAAAGAGGAAAAAAAAAAAATCACAAATGAATGAACTGCTAATTCTCCCACAGCACGAGTAAGGTATGTTACTACCAATATACAACTCTCAGAAGCTCTCATTTCAGTGTCCCAGCCCCTACTGACTGGCCAGTGTTTCTCACAGACTAGATTATATTTGTGGAGGTAAGCATGGGTGGAAGGAATATGGATTGAAAAAGCAAACAAACAAACATCAAGTTAAAGAATTAACATAAAATATCACCTTGCACAAGCAGTTGGTATTGACTAGCAGCTATACAGAGTTTGTTAACCTTGACGAGAATAACAACTTATTTAAAGAGATTGATAGCATTGTATTAAGATAGACTGATTAGAATTAACTAGAATGCATCAGTTATGGACAAATTTGTGGACAAATTTGTGCAGAGATATTCAGGAAAATGTTCAAGGGTTTGCAATGAGGGGCTGTATAAAAAGTTGCCTTGGGTATACGAGAGCTTGTGGACATTCATTTTCCACTTTCAGCAATAAGTTAAGTGTCTAAAAGCTGCATCCCTAAAATTTACATGCACCTAGAGTAACTGTGGTTTCAGGAACAACAACTGGCTTAACCACAGCCTGATGTTCGCAGCTCTACAATTAAATAAGATCAAACCCATCTTAAATCATCATGGCAATCAATGTTGATATTGTGGGCGGCCGCCACAAATAAATCAACGTAAGGGGAAACACTGCTGGCAGTCACGTTTCAGGGAAGAGTCACCCACTACACTTTGTACCCATGCAACACACCAGTCTTTCAAAATGAGTATACTGCTTACTCACTATATGGAAGTAAAGTGTTCTGGACAGACAATAGGGGTGTAA
>JAOTRJ010000002.1:5083444-5094326 GCA_028564905.1 Leptodoras praelongus | reverse complement strand
GGTAGGATTGTTGAGCTGCATAAGCAAGGCCTCTCACAACGTGCCATCGCTGCTAAGGTTGGACGCAGTAAAACTGTAATTTTGCATTTTGAGAAGTGACTGTTCTCTTGTTGCTTAATATATCCATCCCCTTGACAGGTCAGTAAGTTTTCTGCCATGGGACCAACATGCCAACATGTGCTTGTTGAACATCCCATTCCAAAGCTGTTCTCCCCCTTTGCTTTCATAAAAGCTAAACTTTGGAACATGGCTGTGGGAGCGTCAGTGATGTCAGGCACTGAAGGCCTGGTGCACAGTCAGCATTCCAATTCATCCCAAAGGTGTTCAGTGGGATTGAGATCAGGACTCTTGCTGGAAATGTTTGAGCTAGGTCCCTTAATGCCAACATACAGCATCCAGTAACATTCTAGACAACTGTGTGCTTTCAACTTTGTGGCAACAGTTTGGGAAATCCTACATATGGGTCTAATGGTCAGGTTTCCATATACCTGTGGCTTTGTGATATAACTTTAATTGGTTAAAACTATGAATATAATAATTATATTTGCCATTTAATAAATAAAATAATATAATTATTGGCTCTGATTGGAAACTAAGCAACTTTGGGGTGCAAACCTCTGCTTGGCTTTTGACCACATCACACCACCCTTTTATTTAGTTTTTTCATTTTCCTAACAGCATACCCTAATGTCTTATTCCTTCTATTTTATGCAGCTTATAGCAAAGGAATCTGCAAAACATTTTAGTGTTTACCGTAAAGCCCACCGAGTCAAGAACATGCTCCTCATTTAACCCACTGAATTAATTTTAAGAAAATGACTAAAATCCTTGTACCAGATGGATTCTTGATGACACAGCTTGTGGCTCCATGAAGATCAGCATGGATGTAGATGTCCCCTGAGAAAAAAGATTTTTATTTGAAACTTTCACTGAAATAAGGACATCTACACTTTAAAAAACACCAAACAAAATCTAATCTAAACTTGTACCTGGTCGCAGGTAACGTTTAACTATCATCTCATTCTGCTGCTGGTCACGTCCAGCAATGATGAGGTAGTTCTCTGAACTAATGAACCACAGGAACTTTTCAAACCTTGTAATAAACAGAAAGTCATCAAAATTGTCAGGATATATGAAAAGTATGAATAACACTTAAAAGTGCTTTAACAAACCATCTCACCAAAAGACTTTTCTGGCTTTCTGAATTGTTGTCACTGTCTGGACTTCTTTAAGGGTTTGCTTGGTCTTTTTCTCAGCAGACTTAAAGGCCTTGAGGAAAAATACATCCAACAGTAATTAATCTTTTCCTCCACATATACAGTATTTCAATATCGTATTTGGAAGTACTATGTTGATCTCTTTTTTACCTTCTCTGCTGCCTCAACTGTTTTCTGCTCCTTTTTGGCAGCATTCCGCTTGTGGTCATAATATCTGAGAGATTAATTACATTATTACATTAATTTTTAATAACCCAAAATATTTAAACTGTTTATTATAAATTGTAATTTTAAATCCTGATGTTTCGTAATTTGCATTAATAATAATACAGTTTGCTAACTGTAACCTCACATATCAGGCATGGGAATTAAAGCCATGCACAGGCTTAGTGTACATGAAAACGTTTTAATTACATTTTAAAATTTAAATTTCATTAATTACATTTAATCACATATATGTTGCACATGTAAATAACTCAGTTTGAATTATTTTCTTCCTTTACTTAGTATTATTCAAATGATACTATATTTTGCATTTTTATACAACACTTAGTTTGAACCACATCATTTGATTGGACAAGAGGCATTCTATGAGTGCTGATAAAGTATAACAGCACTGGGACTTTAACCTGTGCATCGCTCCACTTTACCAGTGTGTAAATTACAAATACCAGAATTATCATTATCCATCTTAGAATGTAACAAACTTTTCATTTAATGTATTACTTTTAATTAAATTTATTATTTATTTATTTATGCTTGAATGTGTAGACCTATAAAAAGTAGCAAGCTAGTGTGCAGGAAAATGATTGTTTTGCTTTACAGTATTTTCCCCAGTCCTGCTGTGTAGGTTTTGTGCATTATCCGCTTTTTAGATAATGTCAACAAAAAAATTGTGCTTGTTATACTGTTGTATAAAAGCAATATCATTCTCAAGGCTGTGCTGTTATACAGAATAATATTCAGGGAGATGTTACACTAAGTAATAACTGTGAGGTTTTGAAGGCCCAATTAACTGGCGGTATTATTTTGGTATTGGTATTATTTTCAGGAAATGTTTTTAAAATTTTTAATCATGTAACCTGTAAACTGTAACCTGCCTTTTTGGAGCAGTACCTGTTCCCTCCAGCATCATCACAAGGTCTTTTACTGTTGTTCTTGGCTTGATTTGTTTAGTATGTTCATCTAAACAGGAGACAGAACATGTCTTCTTCCTGAACAGTATGATGGCTGTATGGTCTCGTGTTGTTTAAACTTGCATATGATCTTTTGAACAGATGAACATGGTACCCTCAGGCTTTTGGAAATTGCTCCCGAGGTTGTACAAGATTTATGAAGGTCCACAAGTCTTTTTCTGATCTCTTGGCAGATTTCTTTAGATTTTCCCATGATGCCACTCAAAGAAGCAAGTGGGCCTTGAAGGTAGGCCTTAAAATACTGCCACAGGTACATCCCCAATTAACTCAAATTATGTAAATAGGCACAGTCAACTTGGTGTACATAAACTTTTTGATTTTGAATTTTGATATAGTGAATTATAAGTGAAATTATCTATTTATAAACAATTGTTGGAAAATTGTTTGGGTCATGTACAAAGTAGAGTACCTAAACAACTTGCTAAAACTACATGTAATCTAAGCTGGGATAAATTTGAGTTTCATTACTTCAACCTAAGTGTATGTAACCTTATGACTTCAACTGTATACGGTATGTGCTTAGCATTTTTATATTCAATTAGATGTCGTACAACAATTTCTATTTGATATCAAAAATGAAAACAATCAAAGACAATATCTACATGTTTGTCTACATGTCACCCTTTATGCTGGTCTGATGTGACCATCATGTAAGGAACTAAAATTTCATTCAATTCACATTACACTTGTGGAAATACATATTGATAGCAATTAGAAACAAGAAAATCTGAAGTTCCAGCATCAGAAAGATAAAAAAAATATGACATTACACAACTGTATGAATGTTCCTGGATTATCTCCTACAGATGCAATTATCATGTTGTCATGTTTATGACCCTTAGTACTTACTTTTTTGAATTGGCATAAGCAGATAAACCAAGGTCAACTTCCACCAGTATGGGTTTATTCTTCTGGATCTTGCCCTTCTGTGCTTTATTCTTATTTTTCCTTCCCTTTGGCTGCTCAAGGCCTTTAGTATCGTCTGAAAAGTCTTCGTCCTCCTCTCCTTCCTCTGGGCCAATATATGGATTCCTGTGAGGGGAGAACGTATTATTTTTCTTTGCCAGCTCAAACTCAATAACAAGTGTAATAATAATGAAATGAAAAGTCCATTTACAGCTTTAACACATACAGTGCCTTGCAAAAGTATTCGGCCCCCTTGAACTTTTCAACCTTTTGCCACATTTCAGGCTTCAAACAAAGATATAAATTGTAAATCTCCGTCCCAGTCTCAGGTCTTTTGCAGACTCCAACAGGTTTTCTTCCAGAATGGTCCTGTATTTGGCTCCATTCATCTTTTCATCAATTTTAACCATCTTCCCTGTCCCTGCTGAAGAAAAGCAGGCCCAAACCATGATGCTGCCACCACCATGTTTTACAGTGGGGATGGTATGTTCAGGGTGATGAGCTGTGTTGCTTTTATGCCAAACATATCGTTTTGCATTGTGGCCAAAAAGTTCGATTTTGGTTTCATCTGACCAGAGCACCTTCTTCCACATGTTTGGTGTGTCTCCCAGTTGGCTTATGGAAAACTTTAAATAAGTATTTTTAGGGATATCTTTGAGAAATGGCTTTCTTCTCTTCCATAAAGGCCAGATTTTTGCAGTGTACGACTGATTGTTGTCCGATGGACAGATTCTCCCACCTCATCTGTAGATCTTTGCAGCTCATCCAGAGTGATCATGGGCCTCTTGGCTGCATCTCTGATCAGTTTTCTCCTTCTTCGAGATGAAAGTTTAGAGGGACAGCTGGGTCTTGGTGGATTTGCAGTGGTATGATACTCCTTCCATTTCAATATGATCACTTGCACAGTGGCTCAATAAAGGGGCTCAATAATATTGCACTTCCCACTTTTCAGTTTTTTATTTGTTAAAAAAGTTTTAAAAAATCCAATAAATGTCATTCCACTGCACGATTGTGTCCCACTTCTTGTTGATTCTTCCCCCAAAATTTACAATTTATATATTTATGTTTGAAGCCTGAAATGTGGCAAAAGGTTAAAAAGTTCAAGGGGGCTGAATACTTTTGCAAGGCACTGTATGTAAAATTTGTTTACTTATCTTTCCTACTCATACTTAATTGAACATGAAAAAACATTTATATTACTATCATTTTTAATCAAGTTTCAATCTTGTTAAACCAAGATGGACAACATGGCTGGAAGAAGACAGTCTTGCCTTCCCACCTATGATCATGCACTCTTGAATATCAGAAGGGTCCCCTCTTTTCATAAATCTTGCTTATATCGTTGTTTTATTACAATTATTTTAATAAATGAAATTATGGTATGCAAGAGGTTTATGGCAGAATATAGAAATGGACTGCTTCAAAATGAATAAAATGGGTATTTGAGTGTTATGACACTTAAGAGAACAGGTTTATAAAAGTGAAGTCATCTATAATATGATATACCGAAGCAAAGGGGCTTTGTAGATAGCAGGTGCAAGAGTAACATACTTCAGTAGCATAGTGATGTGGTTGGTTTGTAGTTTCAGCTCTTTAACTGCACATGCCACGGGATCCCCAGCTTCTTGAGCTTCTTTGACAATTAGGCTGATCTCAGCCCAGTCCACCTGATTAGCCAGAGCACTGCGTACCACCTGAATAGCTCGCTCTACAATGGGGAGATTCATTTCCAGCAACTCGCCCTTCAAACGGTCCACCTCCTGCAAAACATTGATATTACTGTTAATATCAATACTGTTATTATTGTATTTCATAAAGCATTATAAACTCCAGTGTGTTATGCATTTCCATGCAACAGCAGTGTAATCTTTGCAATCTTTATCAGTATTGAATAATTTTATCTATATATCACAACCCCTTCTGTACACAATACTTAGTCCTTTAATATAGAGACTCTGTCAATATCATGAAATGGACGAGACCAAATTAGGGGAGAATATCAGGGAAAACAGCCAAAAAAAATGTAATAAATGTAAATAAACAGGGGTGCCATGATGCATCGCGATGCAAAAATGTGATGATGTGCATCATGGACATATCACCATATCAAGTGCGCTGTTAATATTGCCATTTATTGTATGTAATATCATTTTTTTGAACAGCAGAGGGCTCCACCTTCACTAGCATATCATACGTCATGCTCTCATACAACACAATCTTCTGCCTCATTAACAGCCTACCAGCTTCAAAATGTAATGCTAACCACAGACGACTTGACTACAAGGGCGACCCAGAGCTATGTCACTATAACAGCACGCGATCACCAGAGAGTGGGAAACGGCGAGCTTCATACTCCAAACTTGCCCTCTTTTCGAGTCACACACTGGGCTAAACATAGTCGAGGAAACTGGCTGTCGGAGTCGGAGCTTGAAAAAGCTAATCAGAACATTGCTGTTGTTACGGACAAAGCTCAAAATATGGATGTAGTGGTGAATGAGGCTGGACTAGCACCACACATAAAGTGTTTTGCCCACACTTTAAAGCCTGCTTCACAAGCAGGACTAAACCACGTAAATGTGTCAGTCGGTTGTTCTGTCGACTTCCACCGCTGTGCTCGTGTTTAAACAGAGATTATTACAGATCCCCCACATGAACTCATCATCTTCCTGTTAATTTGAAGGAGACTAAAAATTCTTTGTTCAAGTTTTTATTCATTATTTAGAATTTTTATTCTTCGTTGTCGTTGTCAGTTATTTAAGATATGGAGAAGCTGCAAAAAAAACATATACAAGAAGTAAAGAAAAAGTGTGCATTGTTTTACACTTCAAAAATAAAAAAGAACTGACGTTCATAGCTGTTCTTTGTTTAAGTGAATTCAGTATTATTAATCGAATCGCAATCAGACTGTATCGTTACACCCCTATAAATAAAGGTTAAAAAACAGTAAAGCAGTGACTGCAAAAAAAAGCAGTCTTCACATCGGTCTTTCAACAGAACTTGTAAAAGCTTTAAAGGTCAGTCAAAAGATAATTACTGATACATAGCTGTAGGTGCAGCCATGTAATAGAACAACCTTTGCATATATCTACACATTATCAAGAGACAATAATAGTGCCATAAGTTAAACCTTATTACTTCATTTTAAACCATACTTTTTTCTTTCTTTTAACAATATTTATTGTGCAATTTTAGTAATTTAGTAGTTATTGTTTTGTTTGTTTTTGTTTGCTTGCTTTTTTACAGTTTTACATACATAAATTTAACTTTATATTTCAGTGGAAGGCCCTTAACCCTCAACTGCTTAGTTGTGTTAATAAGATAAATGCAAGTTGCTCTGAATAAGGATGTCAAACACTGTAAATGTAAAGACATAACTGCCCAATTCCTCACACAAACACCCATGATGGTCTCTGACAGGAGAGAGAGAGAATGTAAACCTACCCACAGAGAGTGTAGCTAATTTAAATTTTCTAGACTTCTGGCTACAGAATGGCTGTGGATATGAAGCCTAGTTTATTATTGCTGAATTATCTGAAGGAAATACTATAATATGGGCAAATAAATGTTTATGATGAAACAATGACTCAATTTGAATACCACACCTGGGCCTGATGTAGAGCCTCCAACCGTTGTTCATGATCCTTTCTTACATTGTCAAGCTTTTTCAGGGCTTGTTTCTCTTGCTGAAGTGCTTTCATGTCAATCTTCTGACTCTCCATCTTGGAGAAAAACTCATCAATAGCCTGAGAGGAAATGATGAAAAAAATAAGCTCATAATTGCATAATTAAAATCAAAATCAGTGAGAAAATGAACCACAAACCTTGTTAAAAGACTCAAACTCAACATGTGGGCTCTTTGAGTGTTGGCAAAACAAAAATGGGTGAAATTCTTCGTACCTATCGAACCGAAGAGACAGAGTCATGAAGAAATAACAGAAAGCCTGTACTTTAAACTAAAGAATAATAATATGATGTAATGATATTACGTGAGCAAGTCTTCATGTGGTTTGTCTGGAGTCATGCTTGGTTTTTTTTCAGTTTTCTGAATGATGTAACCCTTTCACAGAAGAACATGCACACTTATAAAAAGTTAATAAGTCATCATTCAAATTCAAAGTCAGTGTTAATGCTAATGCTAACCTTCCCAGTAAAGTTTGCTGCTTTCTCCATAAAGCTCTCTGCAATCTGCAAAGCCTCCAAAAGTTTTGGCCCAGCTGAAGGACAACAAGTTTTAATGCTGTTTTTAACTCCTTAAATATCGTTGAAGCATTCTGGAGAGCATGAATTATCACAACAACAGGAAAACAAACCTTCTGTCATGTTAAACTGACAGTCCATTTTTAAAAGGCCAGGAAAACCAACTTCTGTAAGGCAGTGTTCAATGAGAGTGCCTCCATATGCTGTGGGAATAAAGTAAAAGGAATGCTAAAAAATAAAATCCAAATTTTAGAAGAAACTGTGTTTACACACACACCCACACCCACAACTATGTGTTTGTGTACTATTTGATATTCTGTAAAACACCATCACTTACGAAGGTGAGGATTTAGAATCCTTTTTAATTGCTCTCCACTCTGTGCGCTGGAGAAAATATCATTAAGCCTGCAATCAAACACAAAACAATAACATTACACAAAACTGGACCCATGAATGTGTGGTCATCTGGGAAAACCCAGCAAATGCTGTTTTGGCTCTGGAGAATAGCCACTAATGGCAAATAAGTACAGAAAAGGTTTGTTTGTGGGGAGGTTGTATGTTCCTAGTGGTTATGCTGTGAGTCTGCAGTTTGCTTGATTCAGTGCTTCAGAGAGCTCTGTAAAGCAAGAATGCACTGTTTTATGATACAAGAACACTACAAAAGCATAAAATTGAGCAAAGTTAGTTATCAGTATTCAGGGAAAGTGAGTTTATGATGAGCCTTTAGGTGTCAGAGAGAAAGTGGATTAACGAGGCTGGGAGGCTGCAGAGGCTTATATTGGTATTTTGGAGAGACATGTGCTGCTGTCAAGATGGTGTCTTTTCCAAGGAACTCCATGTCCATTTCAGCAGGACAATGCTACGCCTCATTCTGCATGGGTCACAACAGTACAGATCTGTCTCCTGTTGAAAATGTATGGAGCATCATGAAGAAGAGAATCACAGGACAGTGACCACGGACTGTTGACCAGCTCAAGTCTTGTACACAGCAAGAATGGGCAGAAATTCCACTTGCAGAACTGCAACAATTAGTATCTTCAATTCCCAAACAATTAAACAGTATAATTAAAAAGATGATGAGACCCAGCTGTAAACACACCTTTTTTGTGTTGGAGGCATCAATTAATTTATATTTAACAAACAGAATTAAGCTCATCATTGCAAACAAAGACAATCTTTGTTTTGTCCTTTTGTCTGTGAATTAAAGCACCAAGTAAAGTTTTTATTGCATTTTAAGAACTGGGATTTGTAGATCATGCTTCTTCCACATGATACCAGGTATTTTATTAGGTGCAACCCATCCCTTTTTCAGCAAAACCTAACCCTAACCCCCATGCTGATGATGATGATGCAGCCATGCTTAAGTTCACAGTTGGAATGGTATTCTTCGGATTAAAAAAATCATACTTTCTCCTGCATGTACAGCATTGATCAATATAGCCAAACAGTTACATTTTTGTCCTCCAAAACGCTAGGTCTTTGTCCTGATGATCACCTGCAAACATCGATCTTGGAGTATAGGCTCCTTCCTTTCATGACAACCTTTCAGGCTATGGCAACAAGACTCTCTCAATAGTGGAAATAAATTTGGTTCCCTCCCATTTCCCTCCAAACCATTCATCAGTTCCCTTGTTGTTGTCTTGGCATTCACTTGAAACTTTCAGATCAACATTTGTGACCTTTAGTTGTCACAAGCAGAAACTGGACTTTTGGAGCTCCATAATTTTTTGGACCTTGGTTAATTGCTTTATTGAGGTATTCAGAGCAACAATTTACTGGTTCTGAAGGCAGGCATTTGCACTACCAATTAACTCCTAGTTATGAGAACTGGTTGCCTATGATTCTAAAATTCATTACATTAATTCTGATATAGTGAATTAAATCTGGCATAAATCTGTCTCTAACTGATTGTTATAAAACTACCTCTGATATGAACAAAGCAGATGATCTAATAGAACTGCCAAAAGAAATGGCAATGAAATGCAAGAAATGATAATCAAACATGTAGAGTTGTGAAAAACTAAGACCGACCTCAGAGATCTCAGAGAAGCTAGCAGGTTACAGTGAATCAGTTGAAATCAAGCAAAAACTCTGATTCCATTTCTGATACAATGATGCAAATATCTGTTCTAGGCCATCTAAAAATCTTGCCAGATCTGTTTGGGTAAGAGGGAATAAGCTCTCTCACCTCTCCAGGCTGATAAGGGGTTCAGGAGGCTTGGCATTCTCTATGGGGTATCTTTCTCTCACTGCAATTTTCACATCCTCTGCCTCAGCGGTACGAAAGCGTAGCAGATTCAGTATGGTGTACTCATGATCCGTGAGGATTATGTTCCCCTGCAAATGCAAACCAAACAGATTAAATAAGGCTTTGACAGTAAACACATACAGTTCATTAGACAAACAGACAATTTAGAGACAAGATGATCTACACATCAAAGAAATGGTTAAAAGAACACGTTCAGTAATTTACAGTGACCAGCTCAGACTCTGAATGTGAATTCTACTGAGAACCTGTGGTCTGAATTCAAGAGTTAAGTCTATATGCACAGATCAAGAATATAAAGGAAAATATAATGCGATCCCTCTACAAATGTCTCCACTTTATGAGACAAGACAGGAACAATATTATTATCTCCAGGGCAACTATCTCCAAATATTAACAGTAAGGGAGCTGTTACTTTTGAAACCAGTGTTTTTAATCAGAAAAAGATGTACAGCTTAAACAGTTATTTCAAAACAATCTTTAATGAAAAAGCTCAGGAGGCAATCCTGGCTAAATTAATACTTTTAAAACTTTGAATCGAATTGAGCCGTTTTTACAATGCAGGTTCTGCTGCATCACTGCATTCAATGCATTTTTCCAAATATGATGTTTTGGACATTGAAGAGAGGTACTCACTGTACCTCTCTTCAGAAAGCATTTTTTCCTTATATATAGTGGGGAAAAAAGTATTTAGTCAGTCACCAATTGTGCAAGTTCTCCCACTTAAAAGGATGAGAGAGGCCTGTAATTAACATCATTGGTAGACCTCAACTATGAGAGACAAAATAATTTGAATAAATAAGATTTGATTTTTTTAAGAATTTATTTGCAAATAATAGTGGACAGTGGTCAATAACAAATGTTCATCTCAATACTTTGTTATATATGCTTTGTTGGCAATGACAGAGGTCAAGAGGCCCGGATATGTACTGGCTTATGCAGGGGGACATGTCTGGCACTGCAAGATCTGAGTCCCTGGCGGCGTAGTGCGTTACTGACGGTAGCCTTTGTAACGTTGGTCCCAGCTTTCTGCAGGTCATTCACTAGCTCCCCCCCGTGTGGTTCTGGGATTTTTGCTCACCATTCCTATGATCATTCTG
>JAOTRJ010000002.1:5058697-5069361 GCA_028564905.1 Leptodoras praelongus | reverse complement strand
TAAGAATTGATGCTGGTTTGAAGGCAAAGGGTAGTAACACCAAATACTGATTGGATTTAGATTTTTCTTTTGTTCACCCACTTTGCATTTTGTAAATGTATAAAAATAAACAATTATTATTTGTATGTTTGAATGCCTTCTTAGTTTACAGCATTTTCCACACCTGCCTAAAACTTTTGCACAGTACTGTATGGTGCCATCAAGACTTCTGCCATCTTTTCCCAGGAACTCCGTGTCCATTTTAGCCCGCCAATACCAGGCTTCATTTTTCATAAGTTACAACAGCATGGCTTCAGTGTGTGTGTTTGATTGGACTGACTGCAGTCCAGATCTGTCTCCTGTTGGAAATGTATGGCATTTGTGGGAAGAAGAATCAGGGAACAATGACCATGGACTGTTGAACAACTCAAGGCTTATGTGCAGCAAGAGTAGGCAAAAATTCCCAAATGATTAAACAGTATAATTAAAAGAAAAGTTTATGTGACCCAGTGGTAAACAGCTTTTTTGAAGTGTGTTGCAGGCATCAATTTCTAAATTTGTTTATATTCAACAAACAGAATTAAGTTTGTCATTGAAAACATTGAATCTGATGTCCATTTTTCCTCAAAAAGCTAACACGTGGACTCGTCGTATCCCAGAACAGATTTCCACTCACCAGACTTTCTGTGCAAAATTCCTCTTTGCATATTACAGTTTTAGTTGCATTTCTTGATGCAGCGGCAGACTGTGTTAGACAGTGTTTTTTTTTCAAAGTACTCCTGAGCCCATGTTCATTACAGTAGCATATGGTTTCTCAAACAGTACCGCCTGAGGGCTTGATGGTCATGCACATTCAGCAGCATTTAAAGCACCAAAATTTCCCTTGACTCCCTGAAACTTTTCATGATATTAAGAATTATAGAAGAAGAAAAACCTAAATCTTGTATTGAGAAACATTGTCTTTTAACTGACTGACAAATCTCTCATGAAGATGAACCCATCTTTGCTTGCAAAGTGTATGCCTTTGGTGGATGTTCATTTTATACTCCTTTTATACCAGATAACTGCTAATTGTGGAACCTTCGTGAACAGGTCTATTTGAATTACTTGTATTATTTTACCTCTGTCCCAACTTTTTTGATTGTGTTGCAGGCATCATATTCTATTGTTTGTTTATGTTTACAATATGCCATATATACTGTGTGTGTGTGCGAGAGAGATGCACACACACACACACATTTATATATACTTTCAATGTTTTCACTAGGCAGCAAGTGAACAGTCAGTTCTCAAAGTTGATGTGTTGGAAATAACAAAAATGAGCAACTGTAAAGATCTGAATGATTTTTAAAAGGGCCGTGGATGAGATGCGTGGATGAGAGCATCCTTAAAACAGCAGGTCTTATGGGGTGTTCTTGGTATACAGTAGTTGGTACCTATTTAAAGTGGTCCATGGAAGTGCAATGGGTGAACCAGCAACAGGGTCATGGGTGGTCTGGTCTCATAAATCATGTTTTGTTTGACATTATGTTGATGGCTGGTTGTGTTTGTTGCCCATCTGGGAAAAAGATGGCACCAGGATGTCCTATGGCATCCTGGCAGGCAAGCTGGCAGAAGCAGTTCATTGTTCTGGGCTGTGTTCTGTGAAGACACCTTGGCATTCATGTGGATGTTACTTTGACATGTAACACCTACCTAGTGACATGTAACACCTACCTAGTGCATACCTTTGGTCTGCACTCCTTCATGGCAACAGTATTCTGTAATGGCAATGACCTCTTTCAGCTGGATGCCCCCCGCCACACTGCAAAAAGTGTTCAGGAATAGTTTGAGGAACATGACAAAGGGTTCAAGGCCTCCAAATCTCCTAGATCTCAGTCTGATTAAGCATCAGTGAGATGTGCTGGACAAACAAGTCAGATCCCTGGAAGCCCCAGGTTGCAACCTACAGGACCTAATGGGTCCTGCTAATGTCTTTTCGCTTCAGTGTTTCCATGGGTCAGCACTATTTTGGTGCAGGAGGGAGACCTACACAATATTAAGCACAGAGGCACTGATCACTATTTTAGGCCCCGATTAGCAATAAAATTAAAACCCCCTGCCTAATGCTGTGTAGGTCCCCCTCGTGCCTCCAAAATAGCTCTGACCCGTTAACCCTCTGACCCATTTGGAGACGCTCCAATCTTGGCCTTTGTCAGAGTCACTCAGATCCTTACAGTTGCCCATGTTTTTGCTTACAACACATCAAATTCAAGACTGTTCACTTGCTGCCTAATATATTCCACCCCTTGAGAGGTGCTGATGTAAGGAGATAATCAATGTTATTCTCTTCATCTGTTAGTGTTTTTAAAGCCATGGCTGATTGGTGTGTATATGTGTATGTATATATTTGATTTTTTGGCACATCTCTTAATTTGTAAGGTCTCGAGTGATGCCCTTTGATTTCTTACCTCGGAAAGGCTGTGGGCTTTCTAAGTTGATTCCTCGCTGCTCAGCTCCTAGCCTCTCTTTGCTCTATCAGATGCTGGCTTATGATCCAGATGAACGCATAAGTCCACATACAGCACTGCAGCACACCTGTTTCAGAGAGTTACGGTAAGAAGCACCTGCCATGTGCGTACTGACACACAATTATAGGTAGAATGGTATCAAAATGTAATATTAAGAAAGCGATTACTTTTTTTTTTTTTTGGGGATTTTTCCCCAATTTTTCTCCCTAATTTAGTCATCTCCAATTCCCATCCATCAGTACTTCCCCCCTTGTCACCCGACGAACTGCCAGTCAGGGAGGGCGAAGCCATCGCATGCTTCCTCCGAAACATGTGATGCAAGCCGCCGCCCCTTTTCGAACTGCTGCTCATGTAACTTTCGGGAGTGCTCCCGCAGACCTCTTGTATGCATGAGCTCACAGACACACTCTCTGTGAGATACCAGGGTTTGATCCCCAGTCCAGGAAAGCACACTATACCAATAGGAGTCCTTAGGCAAGACTCCCAACACTACATTTGCCATTTACTTGTGGGGTTTCCTGGTATGCAGTAGTTAGTACCGACCAAATGTGATCCAAGGAAGTACAACTGGTGAACCAGCGACAGTGTCATGGGTGCCCAAGGCATATTGATAAGCATGGGGAGTGAAGGCTATCCTGTCTTGTCTGATCCTCCAGAAGAGCTGCCGTAGCACAGATTGCTGAAAAAGTTAATGCTGGTTATGATAGAAAGTAGTCAGAACACACAATATATCTCAGCTTGCTGCATAGCTACAGACCAGTCAGAATGCCCATGCTGAGCCTTATCCACCAAAAGCAGTCCATTACACATGAGTAACAGAACTGGACTATGGAAAACTACTAGTCTGATAGTACAGCTGTACCTGTAATAGTCTAAATGCATAATATGGACAAAAGTATTTGGACATGCCTCCTAATCTTTAAATTCAGGTGTTTCATGAAGTTGTTGCCAGTTGCCAAAGTGTGATACTTTAATTACACCATTGAAACAAATCAGTTCGGGAAATTTCTTCCCTCCTAGATCACAATCAACTGTGAGTGTATTATTGAAACGTGGAAGCCTTTAGGATCAACAGCAACTCAGACTATGTAAAGTTACAGAGAGGTGAGGTACATGGTGCATAATAGTGACCAACTCTCTGCCGCCTTGATAACTGCAGAGTTCCAAATCTCTGGCATTAATATTAGCATAACAACTGCGCACTGGATGCTTAGTGGCATGGTTTTCCATAGGTGAGCAGCTGCATGCAAGCCTTACATCACCGCTGGACCCTGGAGCAGTGGAAACATTCTGTGGAGTGACGACTTCTCCATCTCATGCTTCTGCATTGTGCCTGTCTGACTGTAATGTTTGTCAGGGGTTGGCCTAGGCCCCTTAGTTTAAGTGAAGGGAAATCTTGCTTGGAAAAATAATGCTTGGATCTGACTTGTTTGTCCAGCATATGCTCAGTCGGATTGAGCTTGAGTTGGAATTTGGAGGCCCAGTCAACAATTTAACCCATTGTGATGTTTCTCAAACTGTTCCTGGGCAGTTTTTGCAGTGTAGCAGTGCGCATCACCCTGCTGAAAGAGGCCACTGCCATTAGGGAACTTCGTTGCCATGATGGTGCGTATTTGGTTTGCAACAATGTTTAGGAAGGTGTTACATGTCAAAGTAATGACATGAATGTTAGGACCTAAGGTTTCCCAGCAGAACATTGCTCAGAGCATCACACCGATTCCTCCCATAGTGCATTAGGTGCAATCTCTTCTGCAGGTAAGTGACATATACTCCTATATAATACCTTTAGTAGGAACTAACCACTGCATACCAGGAACACTCCACAAGTCCTGCTGTTCTAGTGCCATCTAGTCATCAGAATTTGGCCCTTGTCAAAGTCACTCAGATCCTTATGTTTGAGCATATGTTTTCCATTGTCTTGCTTCTATCACATGAATTTCAAGAACTGACTTCACTTGCTACCCAAAATATCCCACCCCTTGACAGGTGCCACTGTAATGAGATAATCAATGTTATGGTTGGAAAGCTATAAAGGTTGTAGATTTGACCATATGTACACACGAGTAACCCATTTTGTGTGATTTTTGTCCCTACAGACTGGCAGAAAGGAGAGCTCTAGGGCTTCACAGGACTATTGGGATTGTAGAGGATAGCAGCAGCATGACTCCAGGATCAGTAGAGCAATTCTGGCGCAGTACTCGACAGGGAAGGCGCCAGGTACTTTGGCTTGTCTGTTTTCACTACAACAGTTATTGTAAAGCTCATCCAGAACTTGGAGCGTGAAACATATATCTAACTGTAGTCAGTGTGTCTTTTTATTTGAAATTAGTATTAACTATCAGTGGATTTGTGGGTCACATTTTGCATTAAGGCCATTTTTCCATCAGAAATGTTTTGCTGATAAATAGGGGTGTCCCTGACTAAGAATTTACATAGTTGAATCTGATTGGTCAAGTTTTGCCTTATCAACTGATCTTCAAATCATGGTGTTTTCTTTTGTGTTCCATTAATCCATAATCTCATTTGTAACACACTAGACAAGATGCTGCCACTAGACAAGATTCCCTTAAATTGGATAGTGCAACTTAGTCTACCATAACACTGTAATACAGAGTATAATAACAGGAATGAGAGGGAAAGTGTGCTTCAAAGTTGCAGTGATGAGCAAGGTTAGAAGGACATGGGCAGCAACACAGACACAAGTATGGATACACTGAAATGGCTCGTTTATTTATTACCACAACCATATGAAGCCAGGTCTCAGACTCGGTACACTGAAGAAGAACTAGAAGAACTAGTATACCAATTAATACTTAGTAAATCCCCCAGGAGATCTTGGAGGGAACATGGACAGTCCTCACTCTGATGTTACTTGAAGCAGTGTTGCACGCCTATCATGTGAAATGATTCTTGCCAGCTAATGTTGGTTACGTTCACCCAGAGTCTTTTACGGAATTCTTGTAGTCACAGTACACCCTTGAAGTGCTCAGATGTGAAAATCCAAATTTGCTTTTACCTCTGAAATGCTGTGACCCAAGCTATATATCATTAGTTATAATAAGTTATCAATATAGCTTATCATCATAAGCTATATATCATTATTGGGAGAAACCAAGCAAGTCTATGTATAATCACACACTCACCACCTCCACTTAGCCAGAATGGAATTGTCCTTGTTTTATAACCACATTCTTTACATTTCACATTGTTTACATGTTTTGACGAAGAGTTTTGCAGTTGAATCAGTCTCCTTGGATCAAATAGTTGACTGTTCGGGGTCACCCCATCTGATAAGGACCTAAATTGTGTTTTGTAGCATGTGTAAAAAGAGGAAATATAATTTATAATGATTTTAATTTGTAACAAGAGACAGTTTTGGTTAATGGCTTACATTCCAAACAACAGTCAAAAATATATGTAGATTCAAAGTGCATGAGGAAGCAAAATGCATTTTCTTTGAAACTAGGAATGTTTTATTCTGCCATCATTGTTCTACAGCAGTTGAAGCATGTAGCTGAACCACTCAGCAGGCATGTTTTGCCTCGTTATCCTGTGGAGCTCCCAAAGCTGAATGTGACAGTGCCCACTCCTAAAGTGCCCTATCCTGTGTCCAGTCTGCCTACATTGGTCATACCACATCAGCGGTTGCTGCCAGTCATCACCTCCAAAAAGTGCCATTCTCGCTCAATGAAGGTGAAAGCGGAGGATCTAATCTGTATAGTGTGTAGAATTTTCTGAGATACTGATTAGTAAATGGTTCCTAATTGAGGTTATGTTTGTTTCCTGACATTTTTACAGCCCAGGGAAGAGCCACACCGCTCAGCTTTAAAGAGCTACTGCATGCCTCCTCTGGAGAGAAAAGCTGGAGGCTACTGAAGCTCAGCATACGAATGTACAGCCGTGTAACTCAACAATATTCAAGAATGTATGAGCATTAAACTGTAGAAGTAAATAATGTTATTCTCTGGTGAGACACATTCCATCAAGTGACTCCATATCATGGAGTGAGAACTTTTCACTTGAAGTATATACATATGTTTTACTCAAAAATGTATAAGGACATAAGCTACAGAATGTAGAGCAGAATCACCTCGTGCACCTGGCTTTGTAAAGCCTGTGTAGTGTCTGAGTTTGTTTCCCATTGACCATAAAGTCCATAGTTCACTGTAAATGCAATGTACATCCAAGGAATACTGCTTCCGAAGTAGTAGTGTGTACTAAATACCACAGTGCATAATGGTTCGTTTCTACCCATTATTAACTTCTCAGGATGGACATCAAAGCTGCCACCTTCATATATAAATGTGACTAAAAGATGTTCAGTGACTGCTAAAACCATGGAGTTAGTGGTGTTTTTAATGCAGAAAATCTGAAATAAATTTGAATATTTCTTATGGTTTGTTGAAAGTAAAGTGAGGCGGATTCTGTGACATTAAAGCCATCCATTATTTAATTAGTGTGACCTCACACAGCATTAGAGTAACAGCTTACAACATACAATACGTCTAAAAAAAAAATGAAAAAATATTAAAAACCACAATTAGTTACCCAAGTTATATTGGAGCTTTTGCATCTTTTATAGGGAGGGAACTGACTGCATACCATGCCAACTAATTTCATGGTGTTACGTCATTTAAATTTATTGTGCACTCTTTGGCTGTTTTGGGTGGAATTGGGAGGATTATGTACTGCATTCATATGCAAATTCAACTTCAATTGAAGAGGAGTTTTTAATTAACTGATTTGTTTTACCAGATGCGTTGGTCTCAAGGAAAACAACGTGCACTCAAAACATGATGTATAGATAACACTTTTTGTGTTGTGTTTTTTGTGTAAATTTAACATCAACACAGAATGTGTTGTCCTTAACTAGAGATGTGGATGTGTTGACAATTAATGTTAACACCTTTTTGAGATGCTGGTAACCTCTGCTAAATAGTGAATGCACACTGGTCACAGTTGTATTTATTAAGTTTGTGCGGAACGTGAATGTGTCCACAACGGGCACAAAATGAGAAAATGTACAGTGACAAGAAGAAGTGGATGGGGAAGTATTTGCAATGTATAGTTTGGTGCACAGTGTACCAAAATCACACAGTGCTCAATAGTGAATGGCAGTCCAGTAACATGAGATCTGGAGATGGGAGTCAGAACAAACAAAGGCCTTTCAGCAAGCAAAGTAGCTCTAGCAGTTCAGTAAGGCATTGGTGAACTAAGATGAGGAGAAGGAGCTTATACTCACCTGTGATGCCCCTGCCGTGTGGAGTGGGGGCAGTCCTCACACAGCATACCAAAAGGAGGTGAACACCCATTTCAGTTCTTCTCAGTCACGTCTGCAGCAAATAACTATTCACAGTTAGATAAGGAGGGATTACTTAAATGGAAAGAAGTTTGTAATCTGTACTGACCACAAGCTCTTTATCAATTTACTGAATGAGACCAAGGCAGATCTCAGGTGGCATCTCAGCAAATAATAAGCTTAAGATCCTATGAATATGTGATCAATTACAGAACAGGCAAGGATAACGGAGATGCATATGCTCTTAATCAGCTACCCAAATCGCCTCAGAGCAGCTCACCTGCAAAGCGTGTGCTGCTGATGGAGCAGTCCACTGATGACCTCTGAACAGATCCAGCTTTAGACAGCTACAGATCCAATCCTATCCAGTCCAGCAGTTTGTGTTGAGAGGTTGGTTTGTCACCTAGAGGAACCATGTTTATACCTTTCTGAAAGAGACAGAAGGAGCTGAGCATGCATGCTGGTTGTTTGTTTTGGGGGGCTTGTATTGTTGTGCACACTCTTCTTTGCACCAGTCACACCAGGCATTACCAGAATCAAAGGCATGGCATGGAACTACCTATGTTGGCCTTAGTTAGTTGTTGACATTGAAGCAAATGTAAAGTCTTGCAAGAGAAATGCACCAACAAAAGCACTTCTACATCACTCGGAGTGGCCTGACAAACCCTGCAGGAGAAGTCACATGGATCATGCAGGTCCTTCCATGGGTAAAATACTCCTAGTGCTGGTGTATGCTCATTCCAAGTGGATCAACGCTTACCCTGTGAATTCAGCAACTACAGCTGCCACCCATTCCGATCATCTTAGGCACTGTTTCAGCATTCATGCCATTCCAGTATTGATCATGTCAGACAATGCCCGGTGTTTTTTCAGTGGTGCCAGCAAGGAGTTCATGGCCAGAAATCACACACATCACCTCCGCCACCTATCACCCATCTTCAAATGGATTAGCCAAGTGAGCTGCTGAAGAAAAGCTCAGGAGAAACTCTAGAGACAAAGCTGTATAGAGGATTCTTAAATTACAGAATAAGACCCGAGTCAATCAGCTATTGATGGGAAGGACGTTGTGTTAGATTTCACAGGAAATCTTTCTGCTGCAGAACCATGGACGGAAGACAGCTTACCCTGAACCACAGCCTGGAAATGTGGTACATGAGGATAGTCGAGGGTTCTGTCAGGCTGTCTAGCCCACACCAGCCATAGCCAGTACGCCTGTTGCCAGTATAAATGAACCTGGTAGATCATTCCAGCAAGAGTCAAGAAGCCACCTGCTTATTTAGAGGACTTTTGTTAGATAAACTGTTCAAGATACAATGGATCAAGCCAGCTGTATGCTAAGAAATGCTTGGTGATGTTTAAAGAGCAAAGTAAAGTGAAATGCTCTGTTCTTTGTTTAAGAATAAATATAGTAAGCTGAGGATTAGTTCCAGGTTAAGGAGGGAATTTAATATATATTGTTATAGGCTGTTCCTTGCCAGACCCAGTAGAGGGCAGAAGTAGCTTATATTTACAGAGCTATACCCTGGGGGGGCTTGACTGAAAGGAAAAGTTGTTCATGTGGCTTAAATTGTTCAGGAAAAGACGGAAGCTTGATCTGCCTGTATCCGTGTCATATTTTAAATTTCTTGTAGAGCTGTCACGCTATTCTTTTTCTTTATCGCATTAATAAACTGTAGTAATTCTCACTTGTATTTGACCTACATTTATAGGAAAGCCTGCCTTTAGCTGAGACTATCAATATATATCATTTTTATATTGCAAACTATCTCAAAGCAAAGCACCCACCAGGGTTAGGGGAATGTTGGTGTCTTGAAACCAGAAAATGTGTGCTGTCCAATTAACGAGGTAAAGAATTGATCGCAATTAAGAAAAAAATGAACGGCACTAAACATTTTAACGCAAATTAAAAATGTGTTAAATTACGCAAACCAGCGTCACCATCAGTAAACACAAAGATTCTGAACTTGACCTTTAAGTTACTTGTTTTAGGCTGCAGTCTGATCTCAAGCTGTGGATCTCAGCCGGCTACAGAACCCGAGGGCTCTTCACAGGGAACTCGTCGCTAAAACGTCTCTATTTGGATCGCGCTGCCACGTCTGCACCAGCGGACAGCACCGGGACTGCGCCTTCACTACAGCACTCGGCTGTATTTAGCTTGATGAACCAAACATCGCTGCACAGACTAATTTTGTACAATGGAAGTGATCTACCCCTAGCTCCCTACACAGTGTGCAGTTCCCTTTAAATAAAAAAATGAAAGGACATCAATTCTGTTTAATATTTCACTTTTATCAGATAAAGTGAATAGTGAAGCAACATTCAACAGTCGTTTCTCTTAAAATAGACCAGTGATAAACAGCAACGACATTTTCAACGGACCTATGAAGCCTACCTGCACTTACTTTTTTCATTCCATCCATAGAAAATAGGTTTGGTGATGATTGTGGCAAGATGCCTTATCACCCTGAAAAATGTCAGAGTGGTAAAAAGAGTGCTAAAGCTTTTCTTCAGGCATATCAACTTAGTGTCATGCCCAGCAAACAGTCTGGATCTCAATCTAATAAAACATTTATGGTGGAAGTGTAAAAAATGGTTTGTGGCAAAGCTCCATCAAGCAAAGCTAGTCAGTCAACCACAATTCAAGACAATTGGAACCAACATGATTGAGAATATTGTTTTTATACATAAAGGCCAAAAGCAGAGCAATAAAGTACTACTTGTGATGTTTTTTGATGCTGAAGATTCCATATTTTTTCCATAACCTTTTCCTTTAATTCATCTAGAAACAAATAAGCCAAATATCAGTCAGTCAGTCATTATCTGTACCGCTTATTCCCAGTTACGGGGTCACAGGGGAGCCGGTGCCCAGCCGGCAA